>JAWPHD010010420.1:0-93964 GCA_037043455.1 Cyrtodaria siliqua | reverse complement strand
ATGTTCATGTCGTAAGGATATTTAACTGATAAAATGTGTGAGAGTTATGGCCCTTTTTGTACTAAGTGCATATGGAATGAATGTTATATATATTCAGTATATATATTTTCCTTTCACTTCAGTAAATCCTTTTTCTTCTTCAGATAATTAAAGGAATGTAGTGACACAGTCAAACAAGCTCGGTTTTTTAGAGTTCTGAAAAACTTGGAAAAAGGGGTAAGAATTATTAAAATAGGATGATAAACAAAAATGATATTACCATTTGAAGTTGTTCTGAAACAGATATGGGAGCCGCCATTTTGAGAACTATGACGTCATAGTTGATAAATATCATTTTATGCTAATAGAAGAAAATCTCTCCAAATATAAAAACCTTATAAAGAACTACCGGTATGATGTCAGAACTTTCAAATGATTATCTTTATTGCTTATTATCCGACTTTGATAATTCTTTCGCCCTTTTCCAAGTTTTTCAGGTCTCTCAATAATAAGGATTGTTTTGAAATGAAATTGAATTAATAATCAATCGATTATGAAACATACAAATTCTATGGCAGCTATGGTAACATGATTTGACAGTATGCATGGAAATATCTTGGTTATAAGTATTTTTCATAATAATTGGTGATAAATTCAATTTAATCTCATAACAAACTGATGTTAAGCGTCTAAAAAATAAGAGTCGTTATCAAATACCAATAAATACATTATTTTTATATATCAGTACAAGTAGAAAAGAAACAATACAAGATTGGAAAGTTTTTATTTTATTTAATTATCAAAAGTTACACAACAGAATCAGTCTAACATAACAGTTAATTGTGGCTTCAACTCGAGTTGGAACTCACATTAAATCAGAATAACGTGGATAAGTTACAGAGTTTAACAGAGTCCCCGGTTGGAGACTCCCTCCACAACACCTTCAGAGAAGTAACGTTCTTTACATTAAATAATATAAATATTTCATTGAAACTAAAACAGACCTAATTTCTATTTTAGAAATAATTATAATTTCTGTTAAAAAGCTAAAACAAATATTACTTGAGAAAATGTCGATTCTTACCAATGGCTGGAGGTATACAGTACTGGTTCTACCCAAACATAAGTGGGTGGTCTGCTTCCCTCACAAAAAGTCAACCATCATACATAGCTTAAAATGTCTGGAAAATGATGTTGAACACCAAACAAACAAATATTACTTGAAGGGCAAATACAATACTATGCTGTCACATGTTTAGAGTTTGTGTTTTAATCTTTTGTTAAATTATTGTTGATGCCTGAATGACATATAAAAAGGAGAGGAAATAAGAAATTTTAAATTTGTTACCACCATACTTGGAAAGTATGATGGTACATTACCACCCAAAATACATAATATGTGTACAATAAAATAGTTTTCAGAAAAATTGTTTTTGTTTTTTTCAGTTCTCGAAACCGATCTGTTTTGAAACGTTTCGTTGAAGTATTGTCATATTACAATATAAATTTATTCTCTACACCTTAGGTGAAAAGAGCACTCAGTAAATAATAATATTTATTACATAACTGTCATAAATTTACATTGAACTATGAATGACGTAATTTTAGTATCACACAAAAAAAGTTATATCGACACAAAATTTCTTTATATCATCACTAGTGATGATATAACTTTGCCGGAACTACTTTCTTAACATATTTGTTAAAAAACACACTGGTTTAAAGTTAAAATATTTTTTAATTTCTTCTTTTACGTAAAGTTATATAATACACATTCTAATACACCCGCACTATATAGCCTAGTTTAAAATATCTCGATATATTGAACGATATATCACTGTAATTTTTGCAACGTTAGGAGAATAAGCATTGCTCATTGCGCATTACACATTGTAACGTATGCAACGTTAGGAGAGTAAGCAAAGCAATGCGAAAGATTTCAGATGTGTGCGTTATTTTCACATTTTAGAGGTATTAGAATAGAAATAGAACATCGTTTACAGTGAATTATCGTTTAATATATCACGGTTTGGAGTTCAAGTAAACGATGTTCTATTTCTGAAGTATAATTAACAGCATAAATTTGATACTGAATTAATGTCACTCGAGGAAAAAAGTGGTAATTTGGTTACTCTTCGAACTCGTTTTTTTAACCAAATTACCACTTTTTTCCCTCGTGACATAAATCAGTATCAAATTTATGCTGTTAATTATTCTCTATATATATAATGGAAATGAAATTATTTTATATTTTGAGTCTTTGGATTTTCTAGCTAAGAATGTACCATATTTTCTCTAATAAATTCCCAGACTTTTATTAGCAACATGACCTTGTCGGAAGGTTGGTGATATTTAGAGTCAATAGGTTTCACGATGAATGAAAATCCAGTTAAATATAAGGTTTTATTTTTATCATAAAAGCTACTACTTCACTTGTATGTATGTAAAAGTAAATAAACTGCGACTCGTTATCTTAGTTAAGTGATTTCCAGTCCAATGATGTCACTTTCATATCAACTTTCTAACAGAAATTGTTTTTGCAGAAATTTGAAACTGCAGACTGAAATATGTAAATGACAACATCCTAAAATACCTGACAGATTTTCCGAAACTATGTCTAATTATCTTAGACCATTTCCAAGCTAATGGTTTTAATAGTTATTTTGTAAAAAGTAAAAACAGTTTTTTTTTACATTTAAAAAAGTAGTTCAGTCCGGCAAAAAAGTGAAAAAAGAACAGGGAAAATATAAGCTGATATGGCTCACATGTGAAATGTATAAAACAACGAAAATATAATGTTTTATTTAAATCATAAAATTCTCTATTTCACATAGTCACTATGTTCACAGGAAAATATATAATAAACTGCAATAGATGATTTACAATGATAAATGCTCATTACACTGGGTGCATATTATAATCATTTTACTTCAAAAGGCACTCTTCAGTGCAAAGAAACAGAATAAATTGTTTAACTGGACTTTTTTGGTAGATTATTTGGGGGAAATTTTGTATCCCTTGGTATCCATCTGTGAATGCTCATGATTCAAGAATATGCTGTATGTTTTTAGATCCATCCAGTTTTTGCTTGACTTTAAAGATATAAACAAATGTCTGATGAAATTGTTATTTAATAATTTTTGTGTTATTTTTGTTTAATCATAAAAAAAGGTCATATAATTTAAGAAATCCTTAGGCAGATAAACATATATAGGAATTTGACTAACAACAATGAGACCATTTGGTTTCCTCTGACCTCTACCTAGATATCTTTCGTGAATCATGAGAAATGAGATTGACCCTTTTTTGCCTTCGAAAATTAAGAGAGAATGGGATACTACTTGTGGTGCTATCCACCTACTGGTTTAGCCGATTTCTGGAATGCTGCAGCATCATACAGCGAGTGAGTTATAACCAAATAATTTACCAAAACATCCAATTCAACAATTTATATTTCATTTATGATTTCCCACTAACCTGATTTCATGAAATACTTCATCTTAGTTTGTGTTCCATGTCTTTTAGTACAAAACAATTGATGCTCAAACCAGTTTGCATAAGGGTTTTTGAAAAGCTTGAGCAAATGATTTAACATATGGTCGTTCTTTTAAAGGGACACACGGCAATCTTTATTTTTTAAACACTCATGGCATCCCGCTAGTTTTTCTGCATAACTTGCATTTGTTCAATCATTAATTATACCCCTTTTGAAGAATATAGGAATTTTTTCTTAAGACTCCACATACCTTAATTATTTGTTGAGTTATTTAAAGATAATCAGATAATCTCTGCATATTTTCTTTTCCTTTTTCTTATTTAATATGGGAGACTCCACATATTTTTTAATTATTTGTAATTGAGACTCTGCTCAGCACAAACTTCAGAGTATTCCCACGCATCCATATTAAGGAAGTGATACCTATTCTGACTGGACACCAATACGGGAGTATTAATCACCTTCAAATAATTTGCATTAAATTTGTTCTTTAGTTAATTTATATGAAAATACAGAATCAGTACCTTTTTTGAGGATACACACATAATCAAACAGGTCTCCAAGCGTGGGTTTTTGCATATTATTAATTTTTTATATTATTGCACCAATAATATATTAAAACTTATAATATAATAAGATGAAGTCATAAACTTGAACACACATACATATTCTCTAGACACTAAAATCTAGTTCGTATTATGAAATAAAAATAAGGTCCTACACCTTATTGTACTTTTTAAAAGTATTTAGTTTTGTGTTTCAGTTAGCAGCATTGTTGATAAAATATATCACTTTGCTAGCTGGCAACATAGGAATTATATTTATATTTCATTTCCAGGATATCTTGTTGAAAGAAAATTAATAATCTCTTTCATGTTCAAATAAATGTGGTTTGGGTCATGACATCAATAAAGTGTTCAAGGAAGTCTACATCATTTGCCCAGAACAGTCAATAAATCATACACAAAGAAGTTTGTTTGCTGCAACCGTTTAAGAACATGCCGACATTTCATGAAGAATTTCCTTACAATTGAACTAAATAATCTCCATGTAGTAAATATCTCTCCAAAATGCGTTAAAAAGGGAGTGATTCACATGAAAGATTTTTTTGTTTTAGGTTATTGTGAAAACAAGCAGTACAATTATGGCTTTTATAAAATGGAGTAACAAAATTAATATAAGTAGTGTGCAATCATTCCTTTGTCAAAACAAAAACAGTAATTTATGCAGCATCAGTCTGTTGTTATCCTATTGGTCAAAGCCAAACCAATATATCGTAGACTGCATTTGATTGGTTAGGGAAAATTATATCTCGACTCTGCCCCAGAAGCGAAACGCGGGCAAGGATATCACAGATAAATGATGATCTTTTGTCATGTCATATATCAGCCTTGAATCTCCCCAGAGCGGAAATTGATGTTATTTGTGAAAGACAATTATCAAAACAATTAAAAATAAGATGGGTAAGATTTTCAGCCATGATGTTACTACCTGTCCGCTTATCACGCATTAAAAGTCAGTCTCTCTGAGCTCATATCAGAGCACAGTATGGCTTTACAGGCTTTGTAGGCAAAGAGGGATATGGGTTTTCGGAATTAAAGCACAGTGGTGCCACGGTGCTCAAAGCACCTGGGGAAGACCCCTGAATTTGTGTCTTTAATGTTACTGTGTAGTGTGATGGCTCTTTACCATACTTCCATTCTTGTGTTGGGAACCTAGTTAATGACTTTATGTAGCCTACTGTTGTGCTCTTCATAATCACATCAATTAAATTTACTTCCAGTGTGTCCTGTGTCTTTGGTAGATGATCAATCATATCGGTGACAATATAACTTCTCAGGTATTGACTGTCAAATGTTTGATATTGTTGATCATACATTGTATATAGTGGATTCAAAGTTTTATGTTGTAGATGTAAAGTGATCTTTTTTATCCAAGGCATATGTACAAGCGTGTTTGTGTACTCTAACTGATCACAAAAACATTGCACTTCAAGTATCTGTAGGTGTTTCAGTTTAAGGAAAATAGCAAACAATTCAGAACAATTTTCATATGACAATATAGAGCATGAAAGATGTCTGAGGTTCGAGAAATGTTCGAGAGACAGTATCAATGATCGAGGTATATGTCCAGAGTTGCATGACAGTTCAAGCTTTTCCAGTTTTTTCAAAGATTGCAGAGATTCTTCTAATGCTTTCCATTGTGATTTGTGTTCATTACGAACAATGCTTCCAAACCATTTTAATTTTTCATGGACATACCTTTGTCCATCTTGTATGCAGAAAGTAACATTTCTAAGGCCTGTGAGATGTTGAATTGACTGTTTGACAATTCCCCGAGGATTTCCTTCCAGTTCAAGTGACTCGATATGTGTAAGCTGAGGAAGGACTTCCTGAAATGGTCGCCACACATCATCTGCTGAATGATGTATTTGTATTGATAAATGTTTTAGGTGTGTTAGATGTTGTAAAGAAGTCATCATTGATGGAGGCAAGGACATTTTAGTATGGACCATTATTTCCAGCTTCTCTAGTTTTGTCAAGAAAGGAAGAACCTCTCCAACCATTCTCCAAGAAGCCGTCGACAAACCTCTGCATGCTAGTTTCTTGAGGTTTTTGAGATGTTCTACAAAGAGTATTTCAAATGGTGGCATGTTGATTTTATTTTTGAAGTCTGCCAGTTCCAGTACCTCTAGATGTTTTAGAGTAGGGAGTACGCAAATCAGTGTTTTCCAATAATCCGGTGACAAGGGATATTTGTCCAATGAAGACATTTCTTTGTTTAGGGAGTATTCCAGTTTCAGTGTATCTAGCTGCTGCAGGTTTGGGAGTACTTCATTCAACTTTGCCCAAGATGCCTCAGATATGTTGGTGCATCTAAGATATCTAAGATGTGTTTGAGATTGCAGTGACTGTATAATTGAGGGATCCATGTTGTTCCTTGCATCTTTTAGTTTAACTTTATGTAGTGGTATAAGAGAAGGAAGAATTTCTCCCAATGTTCTCCAAGTAGTAACTGGTAGTCCAAAACATTTTAGCTCTCTCTCAGCAGAAGTTGATTTGAATATTACTTTGCCAGTGGTTGATGTAGAGGATACTTCCAAATAATCCAGATGTTTAAAAAGCGAAACTGTTTCTTTCAAAAATTTCTCTAGAATACTCGTTGACAAATTGCAAAATCTTAATACTTTTAGGTTTTTATAATTGCTTACCAGTAATAATTTGATCAATGTTTCTGTTATATCTGGCATTGCTCTAACCATATTGTGCCTAACGTGTTGAAAATGTTGCCACTGGAAGTTGAGTTGAGATTTGTAGCAGTGTTCTACAAATAGGTTGTTGGATGTCACACACTTGCCGATGTCTACGTTGCAATTTGTCAAATGCATGCACGAAATATTGCCAATATGGCACACTTTGTCAGTGTTAATTGTTTGAACTGTAAATTCACATGAGTCACATCTTTCAAACAGAGCATTGTCTATCTGACTTTCAGCAATCGGACTTTCAGCACATACTTTTATTTTGCAGTTCGTCCCTCCATTACAAGTTACAGTCTCCATATGATTTGTAAACATACAGTGAGGAATAAGAGTCACATTGCAGGAGCTTACCTCATTTAGTTCAATGCATTTTAAGTATATAGAGCATAAAGTGAATGAAAATGATGACATAGATTTACATTTAAAGATGCGTAAATGTGTGCAATTTGACATGTCTATATCTATGCATTGGCTAGACCCACTGGTTTTAACTCTGGACACATTGCATAATGTCAATCTCTTTAACTTGGACATTTGCTTAAGTGCAGTTGCTAACCAAGTCATGTCTTCTTGTGTAGATTGAATGTTGTTTAGTTCTAAATCAGTTAGACCATCTGCATATTGTAGCTGCTTTTCAAATTCTTCTGATATGAAAATGTCCTGATTATTCTCCTCTGTCATCATCAGTAGAAAATTGGAGTTTCTCTTGGGTGTTCCCACTGTAAGATGGTCTATATGTTTACTACCGGTTTTAAAAAGTGTCATTTGTTGGAAGAGAAGCTTTTCATTTGCTCTTGGGTCAATAGTTACCGTAGGTGCATAAATTGGAAAATCATCAGAGGGAAAGGTATCGCCATGTGCTGCTTGAATTTCCTGTATGCACTTTAATGGCAGTATTTGACTGACAAATCCCGGCACCACACTCGACATCTCACTTGCTATCTGTGGACTCATTCCACATACAAATAAAAGAGCATCCTCCATTTCAGATTTTTTTTGCCAAGAGCGGTATTTCTCCATTGCCTCTCGATCACCACTGTTTGTTGAACATACTATGTGTAAAGCGGCTAGGTATTCCTGTATGGTCTTGTGTAGAAATGAGAGACTTGTCATACGTGAGAGGGTTTTACCAACTACTTTTGACTGAGACAAAATTCCAGTTTTTACGGCCACTTCTAATTCATTGTCAGAAAGACTTTTTTTCAATAATGAAGTTGTAAATACGAGGCAGTTTTCCTTTTTTAAATCAAACAATGATCCAAATGCCAGATCTCCAAGTTTTAGAAGCAGCCCACTGTATTCCTTACATTTTTCTCTACTCTGAAGACAGTCTGGAAAAGATTTCCCCGACTCAGACCATTTGCTTTTAAGGTTTTCTAGATATGTTAAGTTAGAGAGTCTTCCTAATTTTCCAGATGCTTTGTCCCCCTCTGCATTGGCTATAAGAAGTTCAAGAATCCCACTGTAGTTAGCTGAAAGTGTTGATTCTAGTTTACCTTCATCAAACCACAAACAAACCATATATGTAAGAATTAGTGGGACATTGAAGACTGAGGGAAAATTGTTTCTATCTAAGCTTAACAAAGAAAATTCTAGAAAATCAAAACTAGAAGCATTTTTAAAAACTACCTTAGCATCTGTGAGAAAATCTTTATATGTTTTGTTTTGGGTAATTTTTGTTTTCTTATTCAGTAGTTCAATTACTCTGTTCACAAGCAACTCTTTATTTTCCAGTCCCTGTATCTTGACTGCTCTGTCTACATCCTTTTCTTTCAGCCTCATTGCGTCCAGCTTCCATGGCCTTGTCGTTGTCAGTAGTGTGCTTCCATGCAGGTCCTTTCTTCCCGGAAGACCAGGATGCTGTAATGGTGTACATGTCTTGGAGTTGTCTGGGACGGACCACTCATCCAGACCATCTAGGATGATTAGGCATTTATGTGGCTCTTTTTTGAGGAATTCTGTGGTAAGGTCATCCAGCTGTGAGTGTTCTTCAAACACCTGGTGGGTTATCATGTCTCGGATATTGCCATCGGATGCTGCATGCCTCAGTGATGCAAATAACACAACATCAAACTCTGATATTGTATTCTCATCTTCATTCAGCTCAGTTTTGCCAGTACTCTGGTCTTCCTGTTTTTTAAAGGCAGAAACCCAAGTTCTTAGAAGTTTCATACACCATGTTGACTTCCCCATTCCCGCATCCCCTATTACATATACATTCTTACACCTTTGCTCATTTTTGTAAAAGACATCTCTATAACCTTTAACCTTTTGGGGATTTATTTCTCGAAATAGTTCAGACCTGTCTTTGAATGCTGAATCAGTTTCAACATTGTTATCAACTTTAACTTTTGGCTCATGTATCTCATCAGTACAGATGACCAGCTCCACAAACACATCGTCTATTCCAACATTGATCTCTCCGAGTAACGGAGACACTGGAATGGTCAACAGATGTTCCTCGTAAATACTGCATAATGTTCTCTGTAGTTCTGAAATGATCAAGCTATTTCTGAGATTGGCTATGAAAACGTGTAAATATGTTTATATTATTAAAACCATTACAAGGGATGTCGAGTGACGATGTCAACTTATAATACTAAAATGTTTTCATGAATTCACTGGGTGCTGACGGTGTCATACCGAGAGCCGTTTTGTTATGAGAACAGGTCATGGTTTCGCAGTGATTATTTGTTTACACATAGAGAGTGGAATAGTTTCGTTTTACAAATATTTAATGTATTTTACTCTTTTTCGGCTTAGGATCTTTGGATATTTACAGAGAAATGGTGAGTTAATGTGTATGTTATGTTTGTGTATGCTCTATATCTATCATTTTGTTTTTTCTTAAATCTGTTTGTGTTTATTAGTGTTTAATTACCATGTGTTACATAAAAAACTTGTTTATTTGCAAAACTGTATAAAAGTAAGACAAAATAATCAAAGAAAGAGTCATTTGTCGTGATATTAGTGAATATTCATTTCTGCTACAATAAGATGTCTCTGTTATTACGAAATCATTATTTAAATCGGCAATTTACATCATTTTTTGTGTCTGTGTTTCTGACAGAGTGTGTCTAGGTTTTCATACGAAGTACAACAAAGTAGTATGTGTTTTGTTACAAAGTCGATTTTCTTTTTTTCAGAATCTTATGTGCAGCTATTGTTGCGCTACATTTGAGATGATAACAGACATGGTGCGTCATTGTGTCGAGGAGCACCCGGCAGAAAAGGTGTCCTACATGTGGAGATCAATTGACGGGAATAATCGCCAAAGGACATATAATGTGTTGGGTTCTAATGTTACCGGCAAAGAAATCAATTTTGATCCTCAATCTGAGAAAATGATAGTACCAACCAAATCTTCAGCCAGCGACAGCCCAGTTCGAAAACTTCAAAAAATCAACACACCATCAAAATCAGTTCATTGTCAATTATTTTCACATTTGGAAGTCGACCAAGAACATGTCGAAACCATCGCTTCAACTGAGGCAACAGATTCAGTTGCTATGAATCGTTGAAAATGCAAATTAAAAGTTCTTACAATGACTAAGTTATGCACACATGTATAGCTTACTCTTTAAGATCATGAATTACCAAAATACATGTAGAATGATATGGACAAAATGATTTCGGATAAAAATGGAGTGGCGTATCAACATGATTAAAACAGTTGAAATGAATGAAACAATTAAATTATTAATTGATTTAAATCAATACAAAAAGTTACCAAGACCAAATTGTTTTTAAGTGAAACTTACAGACGAGAAGGAATTATCTTTCCCTAATTTTTAAAACATAACTAAACAAATAATGTTACAGATCAACAGCACACATAATTATCTAATGGCTTCAGAAGAACACCTAGACATATTCTGTTGACGTCTTCAATAGAAAACATATACACCTTCAGTTGAAAACGCATACCCAATGTAATGACTTCGATAGAAAACCTATACTCATTTCTTATAAACACGACCGAGTATTAAAGGCAATTTTTGTAGGAATAAAAGCATAAAATCAAACAAAAACATGAACAGTAAAAAAATATGTTGAACTCGTTTTCAAAAGCTGAAAGTTTAAGCAAAATAATTACATTTAATAACGGATGCTTGTTTTTATCCTGAATTTACTATATAAAAGCACACATTCAAAGAGAAATTGTCTGTTTTTATTAAACACACAACCTAAACAACTACAAAATAGTTACATGTTTGTTTTTCTAACAATTGGTAAATATTAACAGCTTATGTTTCACATAAATACCCTTACCTTTACATGTACACAGTTATGTTATTCCAGTCCACAGCGTGTGTTAGACGTGTATGTAAACAAATACTCACTGCATAACCATGACCTGTTCTCGTAACAAAACGGCTCTCGGTATGACACCGTCAGCACCCAGTGGAATTATAAAGCAAAGATGTAAGAATTGAAATGAATTGAGCTAAGGCCCTTCTAAATACAGTTCATTCTTATGTTTTATTTGCACTATAACCACTTTGCAATGGTATGTGGTCATGTTATAAAAAGAATATTATGTTCATTCCAACTTACTTGGTAAATTACATTGGAACTGACTAAAACTCATTCAGCTTACAAGTAACTGAACTTGTTTCATCAATTTGATATTCAAAATAATAAACTGCTGCTTACCGTGTTTCCTTGATAGGTAATTCAGCTGAAGATTGTGTGAATTCTCCATTTTCCCAATAACCTCCAGCTGGCTTTTGCAATTTAGAATGTCCTTAAATAGAAGATATATATACAAATTAGCCAAACCACTGTCGTAAATAATGTTGAAGGGTTCTTTGTTGTTAGTGGTACAGTATGTAAACCTCTGTTTGTATCTCTTTACAGAATACTATTTGAAAGTCAGTCTGTTTTAAAAGAGACCATGGATTGCAGAATGAATCTTAAACAAGAAATATCACCGCAAGTGATAAATGCCCCCGATGTGTCTATTGACCTCTAAATATGACCTTGACCTTGGAGCCATGGACCTGGATTTTGTGCACGACATGTCGTTTGGTTGTGGTGAGCACTTGTGCCAAGTTATTTGAAAACCCGTCCAGGCATGTAAAAGTTATTGACCGGACACAATTTGACCTTTGACCTCTGTGTGACCTTGACCTTGGGGCCACAGACCTGGATTTTGTGTGCGACACATCGTCTTGTTGTGATGAGCACTTGTGACAAGTTATTTGAAAATCTGTACATGAATGCCAGAGTTATTAACTGGACACAATTTGACTTTTGACCTCCAAGTGTGACCTTGAACTTGAAGACCTGAGTTTTGCACGCGACACATCGTCTTGTTATGGTGATCACTTGTGCCAAGTTATTTAAAAATCCCTGCAGGGTTTTTGACGTTACGGTCCGGACACGAAATTGCGTACCTGTTTTTTACCTATGAACTGTAAGTGTGACCTTGACCTTTGAGATACGGACCTGGGTTTTGTGCACGACATCGTCTTGTTATGGTGATCACTTGTGCCAAGTAATTTAAAAATCCCTGCAGGGGTTGTGACGTTACAGTCCGGACACGAAAATGCGTACCTGTTTTTGACCTATGAACTTCAAGTGTGACCTTGACCTTTGAGGTACGGACCTGGGTTTTGTGCGCGACACATCGTCTTGTTATGGTGATCACTCGAAACACTATTATTATTAATTTTTTTTTTTTTTTTTACATATTTCTGTGTTGTTTTATTCAATTCTTACACATATAGCTATCTTATGCCCCCCACTCTCATCCCAGCCCAAACCCACCCCATCCCACTTTTCATTTTCCATCAGATCTTTACCCCCCACCACCCCCATCCCACCTGACCCCACATCTGAAACCCGATTTATTTTTTTACATATTTCTATGTTTTTTTGGTCTATCTGTATCATTTCTACACCTATATAGGATCTTCTGCTATAAACGCCCAAATTAGCATGGACATTAGCCAAAATCAAACTTGCAGTCAAAAAAGCTATAAATTATCAAAGACCCTTTGGAATGATTTTTCGTACTGAACTATTTAAACTTTTTGATTCAATGTTGGAACCTATTTTGTTATGCATCAGAGATATGGGGTTATGAATATTCAAGTACTATTGAGTCTGTCCAATAGGAGTTTTGTAAATACTTTTTGAGTGTAGATAACTCTGTATATAACAGCATTGCGCTAGGAAAATGTGGAAGGCTTCCACTGTGTGTTACTTTTCATACAAATTGCATAAAATATTGGTGTAAATTAATCCAAATGCCAAATCACCATTACCCAAAATATTGCTTTAAAATGTTAAAATCTTTAGATGACGCCGGAAGAAAAACATGGGCTTCAAATGTTAAAAACTTATTGTTTAGATATGGTATGGATATGTTTGGATTTCACAGGAGGTTGGCTATATGAATATATTTATATTTGCATTTAAACAAAGGTTATCAGATTGTATGACTCAATATTGACCTGGGAGTATTGATGAATCTACACGTTGTGACAATTATAAATATTTTAAAACTTTGTTAAATCCAGAGAAATATCTTTGTATTGAATTTCCATGTAAAAAGTCTCTGGCCGGCTTTAGGTATTCTAGTCATAAACTAAAAATTGAGATGGGCCGTCATGAAAATATTGACAGAGAAAACCGAAAATGCTTAAGATGAATATCATGTGTTTTTCTTGTGACTGAGATATCCAAATTTGCGACAGCAGTTTTTACTTTCTTGGTACTCGGGCTGATGGGGTCATTGTCGTATTGGGTACTACAGAAGGTACCCGGGGTACATTTATGTATACAGAATCGTACCCAAAAATCTTCGAATTCCAGAACGGCCCCTAAATATACAGAAACGTACCCGGACAAACAAAAACAATTTAGAACTTGATAAAACAACTACTTAAACAATATTGTTTATCATTAACTATTGCGTTATTGTTCTTAAAAATATATTTAGGCTGCCATAGTTAGTAATAAAATACAGAAAGTATTGTCGTAAAATCGAAAGTTGTAAATCATCAAACCCCGCGCAAAAAAAATAAACAAATATGCAGCTCGTCATTTAAGAAGAGTTTAATGAAGGAATCCCTATCCTTTATATTTCCGAAGCCCCCACTTGAAACACACACACACACACACACACACACACATTTGGCGCCAAATTTGGATTGGGAATTGTGATAATCTGTTTAGGGAAGAATCATCAAAAAGGGATATCAAAAATATTGTTTTTCAAAATGTAAACTGGGCGCCATTAAATACGTAAATACATTAAATATGTAAGCCAAACTTTTAAGTGAATCGATTAAACTTTGTAAACAGTGAAAGTTTTGTTTCCGTGAAGTAACAGAACGCGTTAAGGTTGCGTTTTGTTTAACGACGTTGTACTCTAGCGATTTTGTCTCGGGTACATTTATGTGTATTTGGGGGCCTTTCTGGATTTCGATGATTTTTGGGTACGTTTCAGTATACATAAATGTACCCCGGGTGCCTTTCTGTAGTACCCGGTCAACAATGACCCATCAGCAGTACTCTTTTTAAAATAAAAAAACTAGCTGCATATCTCCATTGTGTTTTAAATCGGAATGAATCTCAATTATAGAAATTCCACGTTAATTGTTCTGTATACCATTTAATTACAACTAAACTTACATTTTCTTGATAACTTTACGCTACTCTAATTTTGCTTGTAACCAGAGGCCTCTATTTACGAAAATAAAGTATTTGTAACTGTATTTATATTTGTATTTAATGGAAAATTGCTAAATGAATGAACAGTGAATAGGTTAAAATAATATTCCGGAAAAACAAGTGTGTCTGAAGGATTCCAGGCTTGTGTTATTAAAATATATATACTACTTGATCTTTGTGGACTATTTTATCACAAGGTAATAGTGACGGCATGTTTTCCTAAGGTTAAATGTTAAAGTTCTCCGGCCATGTTTTATTTTCATGAACATGTTTATGTTTATTTAAATCGAAATCAATATACAACAATAGATATTTACAATTCACACATTGCAATATCTGTGAATAGCAGAGAATAAGATCTTATTTGATGACGTAGAAAACTTGGAACAGGTAAATTAATCCACAGGTAAATGTGTTTATCAATTATCTGGCAATAGTTGTGCCGCTATACAATTCAGATTTACCTCATTTCCCCGTGCAGTCACGCAGTGGTAAAATTAGTATCTACGTCATGGAAATAATACTTATTTTTACATACAACTTTGTAGCGGTTTTTGAATATATGTTTCTCTCCGAGACTATCAAGAAATGTTCATTTGATGTTTAAGAGTTAAATTTGTTAATTGATAACACTACAAAAAGGGTGGCCATTCATCTTTAAGGCACAACTATTTTAAAGGTGAGTGCTGAAGCACAAAAAATATTGTATAAGGTTAATAATTAAGGCATGGTGTTCCATGTTGGTCTATTAGTTTTCTGAAAACTTAAAACTATTTGACATTTGACATTTTACAAGTTTGGTATGATATGTCTTACTGGGAACCATTCAGTGTAGAAATTCAGATTTGCAAACATGTTAATTGTATTAATCAACTTCGAGTCGAGTGCACAACATCATTTCCTAGAATTTAGGATGGTTATGTAAGGGGTAACCAAATATTTCATGCAAAACATACAGGTTAGGTGCTGTGTTCAGTTGTCGAGAGGGTAAAGACGCTGCATTTGAAACCTTCTCGCCTCTCAATGCTGCAGGTTTGAGTTCCACTGGGAGCTCTAACTTATAAGTTGTGGGAAAGCGTTGATTCTTGATGATGGCGGGAGGTATACAGTACTGGTTCTATTCAGGAATAAATGGGAGGTCTACCTCAACTTCTAAAAATTGATCGTAATGCGTAGGCTAAAATGAACTGGGAAATGACGTTAAACATCATACACTTTCAAAATAGTGTCATGTGTAAAAGTGTTTCAGTAGTCTATGTTTATTTCCAACACAAAAAACATTCCATTAAAGGATCTGTAAATGGTTAAAATAATTTGTGAGACTTACTATCTGTAATTGACTAATCTTTTCCCTCAGTTCTGCTTCGACATGTTTTTGTGATGTTTTGAATTCATCTAAAGTAGCTTCAACAGCCTCTTGTCTTGTGTTCAGGTTTAGGAGAGATACCTGCATTGTTTCAGTTATTTTACTTGTTTCATCAAGTTGTTTACTTCTTTCATCAAGTTGTTTACTCGTTTCATCAAGGTGAACTTGTAGAGCCTTTGTCTTACTCTCTTTTTCATGATTGTTAAGTTCATCCATGACTTCTCTTTTTTTGGATTCAATTTCTTCAATGGCTTCTTGCTTCTTTTCTTCTATAGCAATCAGTGCTGATTTACGAATGTCGATCTCGTCTTTTGTAGAAATGATAAACTTTCCATCCTTCAACTGAAACAAGTCATTTTAATACAAACTATTTATATTCTGTACATACCCGAGCTTCCACTGAAGGAAACCCTGATATATTCATCCTGAATCTTAGTCATTGTTTTCATATAAGAACAAAATCTTTAGAAATATTTTTTGACAATTGAATGTTTATGAGTGCATAATATATAGATAATCTATATATGAGTATGCAGTTTGCAAGTATGCATAATATATAGATAATCTATATATGAGTGCAGTTTATGAGTATGCATAATATATAGATAATCTATATATGAGTATGCAGTTTATGAATATGCATAATATATAGATAATAAATATATGAATATGCATACTATATAGATAATCTATATTTATGAGTATGCGCAATATATAAATAACCTATATATGAGTATGCAGTTTATGAGTATGCATAATATATAGATATTAAATATATGAATATGCATACTATATAGATAATCTATATTTATGAGTATGCGTAATATATAGATAATCTATATATGAGTATGCAGTTTACATGTATGCATAATATATAGATAATAAATATATGAATATGCATACTATATAGATAATCTATATTTATGAGTATGCGTAATATATAGATAATCTATATATGAGTATGCAGTTTACATGTATGCATAATATATAGATAATAATTATATGAATATGCATAATATATATTTATTCTATATTTATGAGTATGCATAATACATAAATAATCTATATATGGGTATGCAGTTTATGAGTATGCATAATATATAGATAATCTATATATGAGTATGCAGTTCATGACTATGCATAATATGAGTATGCATAATATATAGATAATCTGTTCTAACGTTCTAATGACCATCCTTTCCAAATAACAAAGCTGTTATCTAACTAACAAACTACTATACCTGTACACTACTATACCTGTTTTAATGTCCTAATGGCCATAGCTGTAATCTAACTAACACACTACCATACCTGCTTTAGTCTGTGAATGGAGCTCTGTGCACGTTGGTCATGTAAAAGCTTTTTCTTGTCTTGCAGGAAAGCAATCATTTGGTCAACATAATGGATCAGTTGGTCCTCAGTCAGTTCTAGTGTGGCAGAATGGAGGATATCATTCCGTGTTTGTACAAGCTGTAATAAAATTGTACAACTATGTCAGTTCTAGTGTGGCAGAATGGAGGCTATCATTCCGTGTTTGTACAAGCTGTAATAGAATTGTTCAACAATGTCAGTTCTAGTGTGGGAGAATGGAGGATATCATTCCGTGTCTGTACAAGCTGTAATAGAATTGTACAACTATGTTAGTTCTAGTGTGGCAGAATGGAGGATATCATTCCGTGTTTGCACAAGCTGTAATAGAATTGTTCAACTGTGTCAGTTCTAGTGTGGCTGAGAATGGAGGATATCATTCCGTGTTTGTACAAGCTGTAATAGAATTGTACAACTGTCAGTTCTAGTGTGGCAGAATGGAGGATATCATTCCGTGTTTGTACAAGCTGTAATAGAATTGTACAACTCTGTTAGTTCTAGTGTGGCAGAATGGAGGATATCATTCCGTGTTTGTACAAGCTGTAATAGAATTGTACAACTGTGTCAGTTCTAATGTGGCAGAATGGAGGATATCATTCCATGTTTGTACAAGCTGTAATAGAATTATACAACTCTGTCAGTTCTAGTGTGGTGGAATGGAGGATATCATTTCGTGTTTGTACAAGCTGTAATAGAATTGTACAACTGTGTCAGTTCTAGTGTGTAATTAGTTCATGTTTGTACAAGCTGTAATAGAACTGTACATCTGTCAGTTCTAGTTTGGCAGAATGGAGGATATCATTTCTTGTTTGTACAAGCTGTAATAGAATTGTACAACTGTGTCAGTTCTAGTGTGTAATTATTTCATGTTTGTACAAGCTGTAATAGAACTGTACAACTGTCAGTTCTAGTTTGGCAGAATGGAGGATATCATTTCGTGTTTGTACAAGCTGTTATAGAATTGTACAACTCTGTCAGTTCTAGTTTGGCAGAATGGAGGATATCATTCCGTGTCTGTACAAACTGTAATAGAATTATACAAGTGTGTGTTGCCATGTATAGGAATTATAACAAAACAAGTAGAACACACTTGTTTAGAGTTTTTCCATTTTGTAATGTAACCACATACTTTAGCTAAATATATAACTTAAACATCAATGGCCTTTTAACATTTTAATCAGAAAATAAATTTAAATAGCCATAATAATTGACCTGTAAATTACTGACTTGGTTTATAACAGTTGGTCTTTAAAGGGACACATTGCAATCTTGAAGTCTTGATCAAGCATTAAAATTAGCCTGTCGATTTAGTAATCCAGTATTAATTGCACTTTTAATATGCTTACATATATTTAAATACAATTTTAAGTTTTCAACTTTTCTTTATTATTCTACCATAGGCTTGAATATTTTATTGGTGAAATATAATCAACAGTTAGTAATATGCAACAACATTTTGCTTTATGCTATTCTTATAATTAATATTAATGATTGAACAAATGCAATTTATGTAGAAAAACTAATGGGACGCAGCGAGTTTTTAAAAAATCAAGATCACAATATATCCCTTTAAATCAAAGTAAATTTAAAATAACAATTTAAATCTTTAAAAAAAAAATGGCAACATGCATTCACAAACCTTGGACAAAACGTCATTCGGTGGAGTTATGCAAGCATCCAATCCATTTTGTACAGACGAGCAGTTTATTGCGATATTAAGTAGGCCACTACAGTCAGTCTCTGCAGCAGACATCTTGTTTTCATAGCCTGCCACGGGCAGAAAACATTTGGCAATCTGCCAGTGGTTTGTACACCATTGGGAGGCATCGGTATTTTTCCACGAAATATTGTTATAGCGATGTTGATCCGTTATCTTGTGGTACAACCTGTTGCAGATGTGGTTTCGGTCAGTTTTGCTTGCCTTTGCTGGGTTGCCCCTACCATGGTAACTACAGATACCTGCATTTCTTCTGAGATTGCAGATACCATACGTGGGGCATGGAATAACGTTGGCAGTTGTACATTGGGTACATTTGGCGACTGCCACTCCAGAGTCACGACTAATATCATGAAAGAAGGTATTTCGAAGAATTTCCACTTCGTTATCCACAAATGTTTCAATTCCATTCTTAAGGTACTTCAGACCGAGGCCTGCTTTCACCCAGTTCCAGTATAGTGGAGATTTCACTTGCTCTTCGTGTGTCATTATTTCTCTTACCCGTAATTTAGTCACCTAACATAAAGTCTTTGCTTTTTCTTCTTCATTTTTTATGCCATGAAACAAAACGAAAATTGTAATGTTAAATTGGAAATGTTACTTTCATTGCATTTTCCACAGTTTTCGTTTTTTGCTTTTTCTTTTTCTTTTTCTTCATTTTTTATTGCATATATCTTAACTGAAATTGTTACCAGCTTTTGTAGATTCTTCCTTGAGATTTACACTGTATGATGCCTGATACTTAAAATTGTATATTGTGGTTTCTTCTTTAAATTTTACCAGTGGAATGATGCTTTCTTTCTGAAACAAAATAAAATGGAATGTACCTTTTTTTACCCCACCTACCCCATCAAGTGCAGCCCCCAGGGCATTACCCAGGGAGCCCAAAAGCCCAAACTGTTGAACATATATTGACCCTTGAGGCAACGATAACACATATGCAATTTCACACTCTTACAATTAAGTATGTTAGTAATAATTATTGTACTTCAGGACATGACCCAGGGCCCATAAAAACCCCGTAATATGTATTGATAATAGAGACATCAGTATTACCTACAAAATTTTACACTCCTACAGTTAAGCTGTAGGAGTACTTATACCCTTGGGGGCTTTCACAAAATGAAGTGGTTGTACCATCGCTTTCACAGAGTAAAGTGGGGGCTATATTGGAATCACATTGTCCCTAACGTCGCGGGAGGGCGTGCGTTGCGACATCAAACTCTTAGTTTCCGCTCAATAACTTTTGTTAGGAATGAGGTACTGTTAGGAAACTTGCAGGGTTGGAAGCTTATATCGAAAGGAAGCTTGGGAATGCATTTGGGGGTCAAGGTCACTGTTACTAAAAATAGAAAAATAGCTTCTGATGAATAACTTTTGTTAGGAATGAGGTATTGCAATAAACTTGCAGTGTAGGTAGCTTATATGGAAAAGAAGCTTGTGATGGTATTTTGGGTCACTGGGGTCAAGGTCACTGTTTCTAAAAATAGAAAAACGTTTTCCATTCAGTAACTTTTGTTAGGAATGAGGTATTGCGGTGAAACTTGCAGGGTAGGTAGCTTTAATGGAAAGAAGGTTTGGGATTGCATTTGGTGTCAAGGTCAAGGTTACTGTTACCAAAATAGAAAAAACATTTTCCGCTGAATAAGTTTTGTTAGGAATGAAGTATTGCGATAAAACTTGCAGGGTAGGTAGCTTGTATGGAAAGAAAGCTTGGGATTACATTTGGGGTCACTGGAATCAAGGTCAAGGTCACTGTTACTAAAATAGAAAAATAGTTTCTGCTCAATAACTTAAAGTAAGGAATGAGATATTAGAACGAAACTTGCTGTGTAGGTAGCTTATATGCAAATAAAGTTTTTTTTTATTGCATTTGGGGTCACTGGGGTCAAGGTCAAGATCCCTGTTACTAAAAATAGAAAAAACAGTTTCTGCTCAATAACTTTAGTTGGGAATGAGATATTTGGAACGAAAGTTGGTAAGTACCTTATATATAAAGGAAGCTTAGAATTGCATTTTGGGGTCATTGAGGTCAAGTTCAAGGTCACTGTTTTTAGAAATAGAAATATGGTTTCCGCTCGGAAAACCTGGTTTTCGTGGAATTTCCACGTTTCTTGTTGGCAGTAAGTTTCATTACATTACAGTGTTAGCTAAAGGGCTGCAATTTTAGTTCTTGTTACCACTGGGCCCCAATGGGATCTTTATTTAATTAAGCTAGATTCTGCTGTAGTCTCTAACCCAAAGGTGTTCTGTTATATCTGCCTCAATCTTTTGAAATTGGAACTGTAGCAATGTTGCAATAATTATTTGAAAGAATTGATAGCTGGAATATATGCGTATAATATATGGACAATACTCTTTAGTAAAACATATTAATAATATTAATAGCAAAACTCTTTTGTTTGGAGACTTTCTTTTTGCGTGCTAAAGTGAGCACACAGCAGACGCGTTTTACCATTGTGCAAATGTGAAATGTCCCATTTTACATCAAATTTAGCGTGTACCAGGAAAGCTCTGTTTACACGTCTAGATACATTTATTGTCTTATATCAACTAAATTTGGGCAAGGGTTTCTTGAGAGTATTATATAGAGTGTTGCATATGTAATTTTGTCTCCCACCATCTGACCATGGAACCCAGATTGTGATGGTCCATAAAATGTGCAGTAAAGGCAAATCAAGGTTTGCGTGCTAGCTGTTGTATAATTATATCTATATCTCTTAGATTATTTGTGGTAGCTTAACCAAATGTTTTATGGGATTCCTTGTAGCATTACCTAGATGTGGGCGTAATTTATTTATTTAGGCTCTAAAGAATCCGAGTTGCCCCTGGAGCCCATCTTTAACAACATATCCTATGAAATGTGCAATCATTACCTGGTTAATCCGCCATTTTCTTGTTATTCACTTCACTTCCTGATTGGTCCTACCTACTTAAACTCAGTTTATTGTATTAAAATATGTTATTATAGCTATATGAATATTTATTCTGAAATTACTGTTTCTGTTTTGAACTTAAACTTATTACTAATGGTTTCTGAATGATAGTCCTTTTGTTCTAATTTTAATAATGTTAATGAATCTGTCTGCATTGAAATAGTTTTTCATCTGCGCAATAGCTTAACCCATGTCATGTGATGGCTCCTTATCAAGAGTCTCTTGTTGATAATAAATTCACCACACAAAATAATGTAAATAAATGTATAAATGTGAGATAATTTAGGTGCTCTGATATCAAGACCAACTTAGTAACAGCCACAGCTATACCCTATCTATCCTATATCAATTTAGTCAATATTTGTTTGATAAACGTTCAAGCATATTTAAATTAATTTTCAGTTACGTCGGCGATAAAAAAAGATTGTTCTGTTTTGTTACTGTGTAATAACCCCCACCTTGAAGCAGCATTTTAACACTATTAGCATTTTTTTAAATAAAACACGTGTTCATGTTTATATATTTTGCAGTTATTATTTTCCTCCAAGTTGTCCCTTCTCTTTTATAACATCATGGCCTCTACATAAGACCTTACCATTGGATGCTTTTTAAAAGCAGCCAACATATTTTATTTCATGTATATACAGTCATAGATCTACATACATGTCATAGATCTACATACAGTCATAGATCTACATACATGTCATAGATCTACATACATGTCATAGATCTACATACATGTCATAGATCTACATACAGTCATAGATCTACATACAGTCATAGATCTACATACAGTCATAGATCTACATACATGTCATAGATCTACATACATGTCATAGATCTACATACATGTCATAGATCTACATACAGTCATAGATCTACATACAGTCATAGATCTACATACATCTACAGTCATAGATCTACATACAGTCATAGATCTACATACAGTCATAGATCTACATACATGTCATAGATCTACATACAGTCATAGATCTACATACAGTCATAGATCTACATACAGTCATAGATCTACATACAGTCATATATATACATACAGTCATAGATATACATACAGTCATAGATATACATACATGTCATAGATCTATATACAGTCATAGATCTATATACAGTCATAGATCTACATACAGTCATAGATCTACATACATGTCATAGATCTACATACAGTCATAGATCTACATACAGTCATAGATCTACATACAGTCATAGATATACATACAGTCATAGATCTATATACAGTCATAGATCTATATACAGTCATAGATCTATATACAGTCATAGATCTACATACAGTCATAGATCTACATACAGTCATAGATCTACATACAGTCATAGATCTACATACAGTCATAGATATACATACAGTCATAGATCTATATACAGTCATAGATCTACATACAGTCATAGATATACATACAGTCATAGATATACATACATGTCATAGATCTACATACAGTCATAGATATACATACAGTCATAGATCTACATACAGTCATAGATCTACATACATGTCATAGATCTACATACAGTCATAGATCTACATACAGTCATAGATCTATATACAGTCATAGATCTATATACAGTCATAGATCTACATACAGTCATAGATCTACATACAGTCATAGATATACATACAGTCATAGATCTACATACAGTCATAGATCTACATACAGTCATAGATCTACATACAGTCATAGATATACATACAGTCATAGATATACATACATGTCATAGATCTACATACAGTCATAGATCTACATACATGTCATAGATCTACATACAGTCATAGATCTACATACAGTCATAGATCTACATACAGTCATAGATATACATACAGTCATAGATATACATACAGTCATAGATATACATACAGTCATAGATCTACATACAGTCATAGATCTACATACAGTCATAGATCTACATACATGTCCAATAATAGCAGCAACACCATATTTGTTTTACTTTGGAATCAGAAGTTTCCAGTGATTTATTGTTATATTGATTTTTGGAAGTTCGTTGGAAGTTCGATTGCAGAATGTAGCACAACTGTTTATATAAGGTAATGACACAGTTATATCCCAATATGTCATGTAGCATCATACATTTGATAGATAATTTTGGGTTATTATGCCCCTGCAAACAAAGATAAAGAAACTAACTGCCAGATAGCTGCAATATTACACTACAAAATCATTTATCAAACTATTTAAGTGTTCAGGCCATATAACAATGTACAATATAACAATGTACAAGGCATTGTGCTGATTAAAAGTAAAGTTCATTTACTGATTCTTAAAATACCCACAATTGATTATGCATAAAATGAATTATCAGTTGGTAACTATTAATTCGACCTCAAGTTTTGGGGTCTGGTCTAGCTGCCGGTTAAAGCCATTTATATTATTAGTTCTACTGGCCAAGGGCCAGCAGAGCTTATGGGATGGCAAGTTGTCCGTCGTCCGTCCGTCTGTTGTTCGTTGTCCGCCCATCATTAACTTTTGTCTCAAGACGATTGGGCCTTCATTTTTCATCTGATCTTTACCAATCATTATCAGATTGTTAATATCAATGAAAGCTCGGACAAGTTCGAAAGCCAGCCAGATCTGACCACTACCAGCGGAGGTATGGCCCTTGATTTAGTTAAAAATGCTATACTTTGCCTCGTTAATACGATAGGGCCTTCGTCTTTGATTTGATCTTTACAAAACTTTACCAGATGTTTTAGTTATGGCCCTTGATTTAGTTTAAAATGCTTGATTTTGCCCAAAACTTTCAAAAAAACGTAATTGCAGTCACTCGCTTCATTGATGTTATAAGAGCCATGTTAGCCAGTAGAGTGTCCACAGGCCCTCTTGGGCCTCTTGTTTCTATAGAGCTTGGATTCTCAAACTATGTATCTTATATACATGCCTCATTTCGTCGGTGTGTTCTTGGGCAAGACACTTTCCCTTAGCCTCATCCGTCGGATGGGGACGTAAACCGGGTGGTCCCATGTATCGGTCTATCCTCCGAGCACGTTAAAGAACCATAGGAATCTATTCGATAATAAGAGTAGGGCACGGTTCCCAGATTCCTATGTATCCTTCCCCTCTCTCTGGGGCGGCTCTCAATAACCTATACTGATGAGCCGTTAAACAACATTCATTGTCAGTAGGTTTATAAACCGTGTACATCTGTTGTTAAATGTGCCGAAGCATTGTGGTGTAGTGGTTATAGCGTCTGCCTTGCATTCGGGAGGTCGTGGGTTCGAGTCCCCTGACCGCGTCATACCATAGACTTTAAAAATGGAGTAGTCACTTGTAACCCTTGCCTGACGAGCAAATAATGGGTAGTGCTACGACTGATTGACCAGTGTCAGAATAATGTGACTTGGGGGTGGGGGTATCATGGTATTCCAGTGTGGCAGCACTATAAAGAAACCATTGAGTTCGCTGCTTCAAGTAGACATATCATCACATCACACAACAACCCACAGATAAAAGTCCAGACATTGTGCCTATAATCGTCGGGTAGGACGCCTGTCGTAGGTGGAGGGACTATAATCCTTAGAAATACACACACACACACACACACACACACACATGTTAAATGTGCCTGTTGATGATGGGATATGGACTTTAGGCGGGTTATACTGGATCCATGTACTGGATTCAGTCTTGTCTGAAGACACAACCTTGTCTGGATGAGAAGGATCTCTATAAGCATTTTGCTTTCATTCCACTCCATTTGTTATTGTATGTAACAGTTGTATAGTACGTTATCTTTGAAATGATTTATGTTTAAACCTGAGCCTTGTCTGCAAAACTCCACAGGTGGATTGTCCTTGGTAAGAGGACAAAATTCATTTGAGGCCCAATAGGTCACCATGCTCCGATCATGTTTTATTTTTGTCTGCACGATCATTCTCAGATCTTCAGTTATCAGACCTTCGTAGTCAAACTGGTAAGCCTGTGATAGGAGAATCCATATTGCTAATGGGATATATGGGTTACCAGTCAAGGTCACCATGAGTAAATCTTGAAAAACAGCAGATAAATAACTCTTCAACATCTGTTACTGACATGAATCTTCACAGGTGGATTGTCTTTGGTTAGAGAAGTATCTCAAACTTCCTTACCTGAAAAGATGTTAATAGAAAATGCTGACAGTGGTATAATTGACCTATGATTATGTTGAAAATTGTTTGATACTGAGGGAATAGAATGTTCAGTGTTCAGATATATGTAAAACCAGTAGCACAAACTAAAGTTCAAGATCATTATAGATATTTTAGGTGTTATATTCAAGATAACTGCAAAACTGTACACAACTTAGGAAATATGCTTTAAACATTCTTTTTCATATTTTTTGGAAATTGTTCAAGAAAACTGGCAAATCATAACACATGCTATATTATACGAGGGTCATTCAATAAGTTCTGTCACTAACGCGTTTTAACAATTATGTGCTCGTTGTGAATGTTAATGTTTGGTATCAAATGAAAGAGAGTTTCAATACCATTCCATTGATGGTAAAATGAATGCTGTATCTTTTGTGTGACGAAAGTTATGGAACATTTAATACACATCACTTATACATACTGAGGCATTTTCGTCCTGATTTTTTTCAGGTATGTTAATTGTTACTTTTTTAAATGGCTGTTTCTCTTTAAGTACTTGTCGAAGACCTTTGAAATTTCTCATGCATTACCAGTTATATATGTGCATTACAAGATTCAGAATTTAAGCATGGTAGATGAAAAGGCATTGTCTTAGAAATTAACATTTTAAGCTAACTTGTAAAATTAATTAAGGATAAATGGACATTAAATGGAAGGGCAGTCTTCTGAAATAGCGTTTTTGGTTGATCAATATTTTCACTAAACATTGTACAAAATTCTACAATAATGTATTGAATATGAAATCTAAACACTGAAGGACTAGGATTTGTAAAAAAGTATGAAAACATATTAATACTATGAGAATAATTACGACATTAAAAGATATTATAACATTTCCGTAAACAAAATGAAGAAAATCAGTGTTATTTCTGCTAAAATTAAGGGATATGCATTTACTCATATCTGGTTTGCAGCAAGACCTTTCCGAATTCTCGACAATCATTTTCATGGATTATGGGCGAATAACAACAGATGGCGTACAAGAAAATTGAAATGCATAGAGTTATTCAAATATTTTTTACAACGTTTTGTAACAAGGACAATTGCAGAGATGCCAGTATCCAAAAGGTGTGGTAGGGGGAGGTAATTCAGGGGTATAAATAACCTGAAATATTTCATTTTTGTTGTGTAATTTAAGAGAACGAACCCAGTAGTACTATAAATACACTACTTTATCTCAGTGTAATATCCAGTTCAAAGGATATATGCCTAGTGACAGAACTTTTTGAAACACCCTCGCCCTTTTAGGAGTTATTCAAGATGACGGCTAAACATTTATCACACAAAGTGGCGGGACAGTCAAAAGGATTGTCATCAGAAAAAGGTAAAATCAGTGTTATTACATTTTGTAGACTGCTTTTTAAAGTGGTACTGTACACAGGCTTTCAGTCAGGGTGTAGACTGGCATCAGTCCTTAATATTATAACATTTTAACTATAACCTTATAACTATCATTATAAAATTTCCTTAGCACTGAAAGAGGAAAATATCTCCGCTTATAACTTGTATATAATTCGGCCATGGAGAGAAACAGAGCTTGAAATAAAATAAAAAATTATGCAGAGTATTATTTTATTTTCTAATTTATCTAATTTTATTAGCTTGACTATTCGAAGAATAAGAGAGCTTATGTAATCACCCCGGCATCTGATATGTCGAGCTGCGCTGTTCCCGAGAAAGTTATAACCAACGTTAAGTTTTTGTGAAGAAAATGAGTATTTAACCCATATAATGACCTTCAATGTGACCTTGACCTTTATATTTTAGTATGGTCATGTCGATGTTGTCATGATGAGTATATATTGAAAGTCTGATGAAGAAATATCAAGAAATTAAAAAGTTATTACCAACGTTAAGTTTTTGTGAAGAAAATGAGTATTTAACCCATATATAATGACCTTCATTGTGATCTTGACCTTTGTATTTTAGTATGGTCGTGTCGATGTCATCATGATGAGTATATATTGAAAGTCTGATGAAGAAATATGAAGAAATGAGAAAGTTATAAGCAACGTTTAATGTTCGTGAAGAAAAAAATGTCTATTTAACCCAGTGTGACTTTGACCTTTATATTTTAGTATGGTTATGTCGATGTCATGATGAGTATATATTGAAAGTTTGATGAAGAAATGAGAAAGTTATAACCAACGTTCAGTTTTCGTGAAGGAAAGAACAAGTATTTAACCCATATAATGACCTTCAGTGTGGCGTTGACCTTTATATTTTAGTATGGTCATGTCGGTGTTGTCATGATGAGTATATATTGAAAGTTTGATGAAGAAAAATCATGAAATGAGAAAGTTATAGCCAACGTTAAGTTTTCGTTACAGACTAACAGGCATTCTAACATTTATAGTCTTAAAACTCATGTCGAAATTGGGTATTTAAGCCAGTAAATATAGCGCATGAAATCATTTACTGTATATACATCGACCAGTGCACATCGTACCTATACACAGGTAACAGTAATTTTTACCGAAAAAAAAAGTTAGCTTCTTTCGGGGCTCGAACACACGACCTTCTGATTTCAAGTCCTGTGCTCTATTCACTGAACTACAACACTACTTGAGAAAATAGTATACTAACTACCATATATTATGAGGCAAAATAACTTAACATATTTGAACGCAACTAAAGATGGATCAATAAATATGCAGTCCATATTGTCGCACGTGTAAATTAACATTGCCTGGTGTAATACTGTATCTTATCAATATGAAACTAATACTTCGTCTCAAATCAACCATATATCGACTTGTTATTTAGTGCTTGATGAGTTTGTGTGCGCGCTCTTGTTATTAAGTAATGCCTATTTAGTGTTAAAAATGCTACAAAATATCAATAAATAGCAGTGGTCTAGAGGTTCAGCGTACATCTTTCAAATCTTACAAGTGCAAGACTGTGGTTTAAATCCTGTTCCAGGCAACTATTTTTTTATCACATATATTTTATTCTGGAGCCGTATATTTATCGATGTTACCTGTACGGAGGCTAAATAAAAATGTGAAATTTTACGTATCAATTTCTCCTTATATACCGACTTTTGGGGTGTTCATCGATTTGAAACTACTTCACACGTGACTCATTCATATTCATGAGTTATTACCAATTAAAATAGGGACTGTACAGTGACTAATTAATGCACATAAACCCAAATTAGCCACATAAACCCAAAATTTGACATGTTTTATGTGACTAATTGGCTCCTAACCCTAATTAACCCTAATGACACAGAGTCCAAACCTTAAGTGACTAGACACCTAACTACCATTTTGTGTGCTTTGACAGACTGACAGACGGACTGACGGACGACAAAGTCATCCCTATGTATGGCATTTTTCTTCGAAAGGCGACACAAAAACTAACCTTTAATAGTGGCGGCCTCATCCATTTCGATGTTAGGGTTAACTGATTAATTTGATTGTTCTAGTGTGCGTTCAAGGCGATAAGCACACGCGTTGCACAATCTGTCAGTTTTTCAAAACCCCACAGGTTTTGTATTAAAAGTCAGATATTGAAATAAAAGGTAGTACAATTTGAGTTTTCAGTACTACCGTTGAAAAACATTTATTGGTGCAAAATAATCAACAGTTAGGAATATGTAAAGCAATTTATTTGCACTATTCAAATGTGTCAAAAGTTTAAAAAAAACTAACAAAGAGCAAAATTGCCATTTGACTCTTTAAATGTATCCTGGTGCGTAACCTATGATAGCACAAATTGCTGTCCTGCAATGAATATTCTTGTAAATAATGAGTAGTTTTAGTTTCTTTCATTATATTTAGATCATCTAAAATAGATCATCTCTATATCAATATTTTTCCACAAAAAAACACATTAAGACTCGACACTTTTTCACTTGACAATTCGAGCTCCCAGTGTAATTCGAACCCGCAGGAGTGAGAGGCGAGACAGTTTTAGACGCAGCGTCTTCACTATCCCGGCTACGGCGACAATTTTAGGTTAAGACATATGTGATAGTAGTGTATTTATCATGAACTAAGGCGGATTCAGGGATAAGGCGGACCAGCACCCCGACCCTCTAAAATCCCACAAGTATAACCTATGCATGCCGGATTACATGGGGCGCGTGCCATTTCTACTGTTAGTCATCATTGGATTTAACATAAAATTATTCTGGAAAAATTCAACATAATTGACTAAACGACATGAAGAAAACATTTTACTTCGAAGGATCCTCCGCTGCCACCGCCTCAGCCCCTCCTACACACAAATACTCAAACCAAAATCTTGGATCTGCATCTGATGTGTACCCTCCTCTCAAAACTTTTTTAGTAATCAGTTAATAACTGTTATTCAGGCAAGCCCCTTTAAAACTCCAGCCGTGTCTGGCTGGTTGTATCGAAGACTTTATTAAGAAAAAATAGTTTGAAAGGTTGATGCATATGACGTGTATATATTGACAGAAATATAAATCGACAGAAATATAAATAATATGTATTTTTTAATTTGATTTTTATTGGCTTTTTTCTACACAAACCCCTGTGAGCCTACTAAAACCCAGGTTGTTATACAACTCCGATCTTTTTGTATTTCTTTGGAGATCTGCAGCCCCAACATTTTCTCGTGCTTAGAATTTAGTCTGAAGTCATAGTCGTTATCATAGTTAGTTGTACAGGTCTACTTAAAAGGAATGTAGACATACAGCCAAACAATCTTTATTATTGGGAGTTCGAAAAAGCTTGGAGGAAAAAAGTGAAACAATTATCAAAATCGGATAATAAACAAGTAGATATGATCATTTGAAGATAGTTCTAAAACTGATATAGGAGCTGCAATTTTGAGAACTATGATGCGTGCGTGCGTGTGTGGTCCCTTTATACATTAAGGTTATGATACTGAGTGTGGACTATAAACTATGTGTTGTGGATTGTTCGATTATATGAGGACCTATTTATAAAGTTTCTTAATTGACTGGTTAGATGTAAATACTTTAAAATATTTTGAAAAGTTGAAATCCATAATAGCTGCCATGGTTTAAAATAGACTTGAATAGAAAAGTTTTCTTTTGCTAAAGAAAAGTTTGTTAGCTTCTCTAGATATGTAAAACAATACGAGATATTAGGATCTTCATGAAACTTCACGGGCACCTTGCAGGTAATGTTGGTCTAAATGCGCTTTCAACTTCCTGTGAAATCCAAGATGGCCACCATTTTTAAAACTAAACTTTAAAAACGAAAACTATGTGATTGCTACTGCATTAGAACAGTAAGATATATTTACCGATATATAGAGGATATTTGTTGTATTGGAGTGAATAATAGATTTTGTTTCATCGAGAAGTGTGAAAACTTTATATTTTCATGAATGCGAAGCATGAGTGAAAATATTGAAGTTTGATCACTTCGAGATGAGATCAAATCTGTTATTCAAGACAAAACAACAAATTTTATTTTTATTTTATGCTTTATAATCAAAGTGTACTGCAGCATGCAGAATTTCTTTTTAAAATTTGACGACGTCATTTAGACTTAGTATGATAAAATTGCTGTTTTTAATTCCCCCATAACTTCTAAACTACTTAACTGATTTCAATAATCTACGTCTCATTTTCTTAGTTAAGTTATTTTCAATCCAATAATATAACTTTTATAGCAACTTTCTGAAAAAAATGACCAACTGACATGTTTCACTGTAAATGACAACAATTCTGAAATACTTGACCAGTTTTAAAAACTATAGCTCATTTTCCTCATTTTCTTATTATTGTTTGGGGCGCTTGTTTCAGCCAAAGGTTTTTCTGCAGTAACTTGAGCAATTTAAATAATATGCACATCAATTATACATCATTAGAACTGTCATTTTTAGTGGTAAATAAAACTACTTTAATTTTGAAAATCGGTTGAGAAATAAATATTTTACAGCCAAAATGATTTTTTGATGGGGCTTTTCCTATGTAAATTCCTTGTTGGTGGGACAGCAGAAAATTAAGAAATTTCAAATATCTTCAATTAGCCTTCATATTTTGTTATAAAACTTTCAGGGTGTCTTAATTTACTAATATCCAACAATTTAAAAACATTTTTGAATAAAAATTCAATTTTTTTTTTTTTCCAATTTTACATGCAGCAGAATTTTGCATTGAAAATGCCCAATCAAAAACAACTATCGCGCATGAATTTTTTATTTCTCAACCGATTTTGAAAAGTAAGGTATTTTTATTTACCACTAAAAATGTCTGTTTCACTGAAATTATTTAGGTAGTAGATTAATTTTATCTTAAAAGACCAAAAACCCTTTGGCTGAAACAAGCGCCCCAAACAGTAGACCATTTACAGGCGAATAATATATATTAAAACAGTTGTTTTCTAAACAATTAAAAAAAATAAATGTTTTTGATATTGAAAAAGTAGTTATGGCAGTGAAAAAATAAAACTATATTTTACACATATGAAATACCGCTTTTATTTCATTGCTAAAATCCACTATTTCACTGCTAAGCATAAAATAAAATAAATGAGATTATTTTACTAGCATAACTTGTATGTGGTCCTAAATGAAATTTATGTAAGGCCAGGATGGTTTATGCCATGGTTAGTTGTCTGTCGTCTGTCCGTCCATCATCCGTCCGTCCATTAACTTTTTTCTATCTACACTTTAGCTCCTCCATTTTACATTCAAACTTTATCAAACTTGGCCTGATCTAGCTAGCTGAGGATCTTAATATCCATAAAAGCTTGGACGAGTTTGAAAACCAACAATTTCTTGTATTAAACACCAGAGTTATAACCCTTGATTTAATGAAAAATGCTATATTTTGCCTTGTCCTAACCTAAACCTAACCATTCTTAATATCAGTGAAAGATCAGACCATTAAAGGAACACATGGCAATCTTGAGTTTTATTCAAAGATTTAAATTTGCTCCTCAATTTAGTTATCCTGCGTCATTTTACTTTAAAACTGCTTGCATATAATTGAATAAAAAATGAGATTTCAATTGTCTTCATTATTTTACCAGTTTTTTAAATATATTATTGGCGCAATATTATAAAAAGTTAGTAATATGTAAAAACAATCTGCTCTGAACTATTTTAATAATTAACATTAATGATTGAACAAAAGCAAGTTTAGAGAAAAACTAACGGGATGCCGTGAGTTTTTAAAAAATCAAGATTGTCGTGTGTCCCTTTAAGATAGGATTATAAACATCACAGTTATGGCCCTTGATTTAATGAAAAATGCCATATTTTGCCTTGTCAACCCTCATTTTATAACTTGGCAAAAGGGGTAATATTAATGAAAGCTCAGACAAGTTCAAAAACCAGCCAGATCTGATTAATAATGACAAGAGTTGTGACCCTTGATTTATTGAAAAATGCCTATTAATGTGATTGTGCTTTGTTAAATCTGTAGCTACTTCGTTTTTCATCTGATCTTTATCAAACATAGCCAGATTGTTTATATTAATGAAAGCTCAAACCTGTTCATAATGGTTGATTTGCGTTTCACTTGATTCCACCAAATTTGTCAAACAATATATTACTTTACTTTGTCAATGATATACGAGGGGCATCCCAGAAATATTGAGACTTTTGCTATAACATTTTTATTATCTACTCATTTAAAAAGATATTTGGCACCATTGCAGTTTCATATATTATCTTCTATTTCCGAAAGTGACAGTATTACTGATGGCACGAAACACAAGTTTTGTCGTCGCTATAGCAACCATATAATGCTGATGCGGGGAGGGTCTAAACGGTCTCTTGAGTTGCTTAAGAAATAGTGATATTACCAGTGAATATAGATGTCAAATTTAGCGCGCTTTAGTGTGTGTGTTAGACGACGTCGCACGCACACGCTCAGTAAATGTTGACTTCATATCCGTTTATGTTAGTAAACAGTCGGTAAACAATGAGTAGCAGCAAACTTAAAGATCCAAAGAAAATGACGTCAACAGATCCGCATGAAAGTCGCGAAGTAAATAAATTTTGTTGTGAACTTGGGAAGACACCTACCCAAACATTGAAACTAATTAACCGATCGTCTATGAAGTCAACTGTATCTCGTGCACTCGTGTTCAGGTGGCACAAGCGTTTTAGTGAAGGACGTCCATCGTTACAAGATGATGAAAAGAGTTGAACGTGTTTGACGTCATTGTTGCAGTTCACGACGTCGTCAAGTCGCTATGACCGCCCCCGCTTCAGCATAGTACTCCTTGCACAGATGTGAATATTTTCAACATTATATGTACAATTGTCATGATTCTTGGTAATCTGGTGCACAAAAGATGAAACTATATTTATTTCTTGGGTTTTTTAATGTTGTATTCCCAACGACCTTTGAATAAGAGCAAAAGTCTCAATACTTTTGGGATGCCCCTCGTATATTGCCATGGACATCCTGCAGTCAGTAGAGTGATACAGGCTGTCCTGGGCCTCTTGTTGTTAGTTTCCAGAGGCCATTTTTGTTTACATAATAATTTATACTTATATGGAAAAATCTTCTGATCTCTACTGTTCTCTTAATCCTTTAATTTGATTTCCATAAAACTTCACAGGATCTAGTTGGTCTATAATAAACTTACGGTGAAGTACAACATTTAACAAATATACTTTAAGCCACAGTATGTATACTCAGTTGCAAAAGAAAGTGTACACAGCTCAGTTGCAAAAGAGGTATTTTTTAGAATTAATTGTATAAATTCCAAAATTAATATGTCATGTTTGGTATCATTCTATTGCCAATATCATGTTGTCATTTGTTTTGAATTAATAGGTTGAATCAATAAGGTACTGTCGCTTGATAAACGGGAGAGGGGTTTAAAGTAAATTTTCAGAAGTGTACACTTTCTTTTGCAACTGAGTATACTATTTTCACCATTAATGAAGATGAAACAGACTTGGGTCAAGTATATGTTTATACTATTGTCGATTGATGTACCTAGGCGTTAAATGAAAAAAAACTAAGTTGAAACATAGCCTTGGTAAAAAGTTATTTAAACCTTTTAAACCTTTTAAACTGAATGTTTACATAAACAATACATAAACAATACCTTTTCTATGAATACACCATTATATTTACATCGCTATTGCATTCGCTACGATGAATCTTATTTGACACGCTGCATTTAATTTTCCAATGAATACCATTACCTTCGGAATACCTCATGATATGCCCTTTAATGGTTTTCATTGGATGATGGGCGGAGCTTAACATAATAGAATATTGCGCATGAGGGGTGTGTCTAAAATGTTGCCGATCATAACAGCTGTTACATTTTACTCCATAAAAATCCCTGTATAATAAACGATTTTTTTCGAAATAAATAGTAAATCTGGCATATCTAGAGAAGAAATCAACGCCATTTTAAAGGTAAATATTTATGTAACTATAAGGAATGAAATGCGCTCTTTTGGTTTTCATTGGGGTATGAAAAACATTTGGATGGTTTAACTCCACACACTTTAAACCACCCAAATATTTTTCATACCCCAATGAAAACCAAAAGAGCGCATTTCATTCCTTAAACATTTTGGTCCAGTACACTACCTGTGTTGTGCTTACAACCATTAGAGGATGCCGCATAATATTACATCCATTTACACATCAGGAATATTTTGAAAGTATTTTTTCAGTTTTTTGGCATAGTTTGTAAAGTTTTAATCTATTCTGTTGATAGGATTGTAAGGCTGTAAAGTAAATTGTAAGGCTTCCGAATACATTGCGAACAGTCTATTAAACCATTTTAGAATTGTTTTATTTTAAGAATTTTGTGATTCTTGGTTTTAAGAAACTCATTACTCAATGAGTGATACAATCAGTCTTAATCTGTTTCTCACAGCAATTAAAAGGCTCATTCAGTTCTGAGAACACACTGAGTTGCATCATAATAGCATGATGTGATGTCATAGTACCAGTGTGTGATATCATAATACCATAAAGTGCTGAAATGATAGAAACAACCAAATGAAAATATGAATGAAGCAGGTTCTGTGATAACAATTGGACAAATGAAATCTGTTAATTTAGCGAGGTGGAAAAGGTCAGTCTGTTCTCAGAACTCACTAAGTTTTTACTTGACATTGAGTAATGAGGTTCTTTAAATCCGGAAACACAAAATTCTAAAAATAAAATAATTCTAAAATTATTTAAAGAATCTAACCCGCCAAATAACTTCAAAATTCACAACAAAACCTTTTATCAAAACTCTGTCCAGGTGTTCGACATATAATATTGTATATGTGCCGATTAAAAGTATAGATTTATTTGAATATGCGTAAAATGAATTATGAGTTGGTAACTCTTAATTGGACACTCCTTATTCGGGGTTTGGCGTGGCTGGTTACAGATGTTTATATTGTGTCCATAAGGTTCGGATTCTCAAATATGTAAGTTATATATATACCTCGTCATCAGTAAGTTTGAAACGGTGTACATATTATGTAATACTTGGCTGTTGTTGGCGGAATAGCTACTTTAATAGACTGTTTGCAGCTGCTTCATTTATGCTTTATTAAGCCTTAGCATGCTATAAAGGTGACTACAATAGTCTTTGCGTCCATTGTAAACCCAGATCAGCCTGCGAGTAAATCGCAGGCTGATCAGGGTTTACACTGTCCGGCTGCTCATCAGTCATTTCTCCAAAACACCCCTTTGTAACATAAATGGAATGGTCTAAATTTGAAGAAAGGAAAGTCCATTATACATTCATAGCAGGCTAAAGGTTAAGCATATTCTGCCTTTTAATAATACTATGATAACTATGTCTGCAGAACTATAGGAGGTATTGAAACAGGATCTTAACTTCAGTGAAGTTTGTGTTGATGCTGTCATCCTGTTTACATGAATTTATATTGGAACATTTTGTGGTGGCTGCTGCTCCTAAACTTATATTTGAGTCTTCATGAAACATCACATGATCATTGCAGGTGAAATATAGTTGGTCCTAAATAAAATTCAACTTCCTTCAAAATTCAGGATGGCTGTTGCAGCTTAAAATAGACTAAAAATAGAGAGTGTTTTTTTTTTATGAGCACTTTTGCTATAGAACTGTAAAATATATTGATATGAGACCAGTAAACCCATTCAAGGCCTTTGTCCTCTTATCTGCAAACCTAATATCTGCCATCTGATATCAAGAGCTTTCCTTCATTTCTTTATGCAATGAAACTAATACTCTAAACAGCAATATTGGAGAAAATAAACGTTGGATTTATAGATTTAAAATTTTCATCTTGCTTTAGGCAAGTCACATGACATTAAACTGTCAAAATGTGACTTCATTTCTGAGGTTTATTTGAATGCTTTTATCTCTAAAGCTGTAAAAAACAACAACAAGAAAATGTATTTAAAAACCAGATAAACCAGTATTGATATTTTGACTTTTGCGACAGAATTTAACAATTGCGCTATCATTAAACATTAGATAATCTCAGCTTTGTGTTGTTATTAATTATGTATGAAAGAATACCCCGACCCACTTTTTGCTCAGGTTTTATTATGCCCCATCTCCTCTACTGATCAAATTATCATCAATATTTGGAATACAGACAACTCTTGTACAAACATGTCATGATTGGTGCTAGCCTGGTCTCTTGTATATACATTTCAATATTGGGGCTAACCTGGTCTCTTACAGCTCATGTGCAGACATTTCAATATTGGTGCTAACCTGGTCTCTTACAGCTCCTGTACAGACATGTCAATATTGGTGCTAACCTGGTCTCTTACAGCTCCTGTACATACATTTCAATATTGGTGCTAACCTGGTCTCTTACAGCTCCTGTACAGACATGTACGTCAATATTGGGGCTAGCCTGGTCTCTTACATCTCTTGTGCAGACATGTCAATATTGGGGCTAGCCTGGTCTCTTACAGATGTCAATATTGGGGCTAGCCTGGTCTATTACAGCTCTTGTACAGACATTTCAATATTGGAAATAGCCTGGTCTATAACAGCTCTTGTACAGACATTTCAATATTGGAAATAGACTGGTCTCTTACAGCTGTTGTACAGTCAATATTGGGGCTAACCAGCTGGTCTCTTGTGAAGACAGCTCTTTTACAGACCTTTCAATATTGGGGCTTAGATATAGTCGGATCTCTTACAGCTCTGGTGAAGACAGCTCTTGTACAGAGATTTCAATATTGGGGCTAGCCCGGTCTCTTACAGCTCTTGTGAAGACAGCTGTTGTACAGACATTTCAATATTGGGGATAGCCTCGTCTCTTACAGATCTTGTGCAGACATTTCAATATTGGGGCTAGTCTGGTCTCTTACAGATCTTGTATAAACAGCTCTTGTATATACATTTCAGTATTGGGACTAGCCTGGTCTCTTACATCTCTTGTGCAGACAACTCTTGTATATACATTTCAGTATTGGGACTAGCCTGGTCTCTTACATCTCTTGTGCAGACAACTCTTGTATATACATTTCAGTATTGGGGCTAGCCTGGTCTCTTACAGCTCTTGTTCAGACAACTCTTGTATATACATTTCAATATTGGGGCTAGCCTGGTCTCTTACAGCTCTTGTGCAGACAACTCTTGTATATACATTTCAGTATTGGGACTAGCCTGGTCTCTTACAGCTCTTGTACTGACAACTCTTGTATATACATTTCAGTATTGGGGCTAGTCTGGTCTCTTACAGATCTTGTTCAGACAACTCTTGTATATACATTTCAATATTGGGGCTAGCCTGGTCTCTTACATCTCTTGTGCAGACAACTCTTGTATATACATTTCAATATTGGGGCTAGTCTGGTCTCTTACAGATCTTGTATAAACAGCTCTTGTATATACATTTCAGTATTGGGACTAGCCTGGTCTCTTACAGCTCTTGTTCAGACAACTCTTGTATATACATTTCAATATTGGGGCTAGCCTGGTCTCTTACATCTCTTGTGCAGACAACTCTTGTATATACATTTCAGTATTGGGGCTAGCCTGGTCTCTTACAGCTCTTGTGTTGACAACTCTTGTATATACATTTCAGTATTGGGACTAGCCTGGTCTCTTACAGCTCTTGTGCTGACAACTCTTGTATATACATTTCAATACTGGGACTAGCTTGATCTCTTACAGCTCTTGTGCAGACAACTCTTGAACAGTCATTTCAATATTGGGGCTAGCCTGGTCTCTAACAGCTCTTGTTCAGACAGTTCTTGTACAGACATTTCAATATTGAGACTAGCTTGATCTCTTACAGCTCTTGTGCAGACAACTGTTGTACAGACATTTCAGTATTGGGACTAGCCTGGGCTCTAACAGCTCTTGTGCTGACAACTCTTGTATATACATTTCAGTATTGGGACTAGCCTGGTCTCTTACAGCTCTTGTGCTGACAACTCTTGTATATACATTTCAATACTGGGACTAGCTTGATCTCTTACAGCTCTTGTGCAGACAACTCTTGAACAGTCATTTCAATATTGGGGCTAGCCTGGTCTCTAACAGCTCTTGTTCAGACAGTTCTTGTACAGACATTTCAATATTGAGACTAGCTTGATCTCTTACAGCTCTTGTGCAGACAACTGTTGTACAGACATTTCAGTATTGGGACTAGCCTGGGCTCTAACAGCTCTTGTGCTGACAACTCTTGTATATACATTTCAATATTGGGACTAGCCTGGTCTCTTACAGCTCTTGTGCAGACAACTCTTGTACAGACATGTCAGTATTGGGACTATCCTGGTCTCTTACAGCTCTTGTGCAGACAACTCTTGTACAGACATTTCAGTATTGGGACTAGCCTGGTCTCTTACAGCTCTTGTGCTGACAACTCTTGTATATACATTTCAATATTGGGACTAGCCTGGTTTCTTACAGCTCTTGTGCAGAGAACTCTTGTATATACATTTCAATATTGAGACTAGCTTGATCTCTTACAGCTCTTGTGCAGACAACTCTTGTATATACATTTCAGTATTGGGGCTAGCCTGGTATCTTACAGCTCTTGTGCAGACAACTCTTGTACAGCCATTTCAGTATTGGGACTAGCCTGGTCTCTTACAGCTCTTGTGCAGACATCTCTTGTACAGACATTTCAGCATTGGGACTAGCCTGGTCTCTTACAGCTATTGTGCAGACAACTCTTGTATATACATTTCAGTATTGGGGCTAGCCTGGTTTCTTACAGCTCTTGTGCAGACAACTCTTGTACAGATTTTTCAGTATTGGGGCTAGCCTGGTCTCTTACAGCTCTTGTGCAGACAACTCTTGTACAGACATTTCAGTATTGGGACTAGCCTGGTCTCTTACAGCTCTTGTGCAGAGAACTCTTGTACAGACATTTCAGTATTGGGGCTAGCCTGGTCTCTTACAGCTCTTGTGTAGACAACTCTTGTACAGACATTTCAGTATTGGGACTAGCCTGGTCTCTTACAGCTCTTGTGCAGACAACTCTTGTACAGACATTTCAGTATTGGGACTAGCCTGGTCTCTTACAGCTCTTGTGCTGACAACTCTTGTATATACATTTCAATATTGGGACTAGCCTGGTCTCTTACAGCTCTTGTGCAGACAACTCTTCTACAGACATTTCAGTATTGGGACTAGCCTGGTCTCTTACAGCTCTTGTGCAGACATTTCTTGTACAGACATTTCAGCATTGGGACTAGCCTGGTCTCTTACAGCTATTGTGCTGACAACTCTTGTATATACATTTCAATATTGGGACTAGCCTGGTCTCTTACAGCTCGTGTGCTGACAACTCTTGTATATACATTTCAATATTGGGACTAGCCTGGTCTCTTACAGCTCGTGTGCTGACAACTCTTGTACAGTCATTTCAATATTGGGGCTAGCCTGGTCTCTTACAGCTCTTGTGCTGACAACTCTTGTATATACATTTCAATATTGGGACTAGCCTGGTCTCTTACAGCTCGTGTGCTGACAACTCTTGTATATACATTTCAATATTGGGGCTAGCCTGGTATCTTACAGCTCTTGTGCTGACAACTCTTGTATATACATTTCAGTATTGGGACTAGCCTGGTCTCTTACAGCTCTTGTACAGACAACTCTTGTATATACATTTCAGTATTGGGACTAGCCTGGTCTCTTGCATCTCTTGTGCTGACAACTCTTGTATATACATTTCAATATTGGGGCTAGCCTGGTCTCTTACAGCTCTTGTACAGGCAACTCTTGTATATACATTTCAGTATTGGGACTAGCCTGGTCTCTTACAGCTCTTGTACAGACAACTCTTGTATATACATTTCAATACTGGGACTAGCCTGGTCTCTTACAGCTCTTGTGCTGACAACTCTTGTATATACATTTCAGTATTGGGGCTAGCCTGGTATCTTACAGCTCTTGTGCTGACAACTCTTGTATATACATTTCAGTATTGGGACTAGCCTGGTCTCTTACAGCTCTTGTACAGACAACTCTTGTATATACATTTCAGTATTGGGACTAGCCTGGTCTCTTGCAGCTCTTGTGCTGACAACTCTTGTATATACATTTCAATATTGGGGCTAGCCTGGTCTCTTACAGCTCTTGTACAGACAACTCTTGTATATACATTTCAGTATTGGGACTAGCCTGGTCTCTTACAGCTCTTGTACAGACAACTCTTGTATATACATTTCAGTATTGGGACTAGCCTGGTCTTTTACAGCTCTTGTACTGACAACTCTTGTATATACATTTCAATATAGGGACTAGCCTGGTCTCTTACAGCTCTTGTGCTGACCACTCTTGTATATACATTTCAGTATTGGGGCTAGTCTGGTCTCTTACAGCTCTTGTACAGACAACTCTTGTATATACATTTCAGTATTGGGGCTAGCCTGATCTCTTACAGCTCTTGAACAGGCAACTCTTGTATATACATTTCAGTATTGGGACTAGCCTGGTCTCTTACAGCTCTTGTACAGACAACTCTTGTATATACATTTCAGTATTGGGACTAGCCTGGTCTCTTACAGCTCTTGTACTGACAACTCTTGTATATACATTTCAATATTGGGGCTAGCCTGGTCTCTTACAGCTCTTGAGCTGACAACTCTTGTATATACATTTCAGTATTGGGGCTAGCCTTGTCTCTTACAGCTCTTGTTCAGACAATTCTTGTATATACATTTCAATATTGGGACTAGCCTGGTCTCTTACAGCTCTTGTGCTGACAACTCTTGTATATACATTTCAATACTGGGACTAGCTTGATCTCTTACAGCTCTTGTGCAGACAACTCTTGAACAGTCATTTCAATATTGGGGCTAGCCTGGTCTCTAACAGCTCTTGTTCAGACAGTTCTTGTACAGACATTTCAATATTGAGACTAGCTTGATCTCTTACAGCTCTTGTGCAGACAACTGTTGTACAGACATTTCAGTATTGGGACTAGCCTGGTCTCTTACAGCTCTTGTGCAGACAACTCTTGTACAGACATTTCAGTATTGGGACTAGCCTGGTCTCTTACAGCTCTTGTGCTGACAACTCTTGTATATACATTTCAATATTGGGACTAGCCTGGTCTCTTACAGCTCTTGTGCAGACAACTCTTCTACAGACATTTCAGTATTGGGACTAGCCTGGTCTCTTACAGCTCTTGTGCAGACATTTCTTGTACAGACATTTCAGCATTGGGACTAGCCTGGTCTCTTACAGCTATTGTGCTGACAACTCTTGTATATACATTTCAATATTGGGACTAGCCTGGTCTCTTACAGCTCGTGTGCTGACAACTCTTGTATATACATTTCAATATTGGGACTAGCCTGGTCTCTTACAGCTCGTGTGCTGACAACTCTTGTACAGTCATTTCAATATTGGGGCTAGCCTGGTCTCTTACAGCTCTTGTGCTGACAACTCTTGTATATACATTTCAATATTGGGACTAGCCTGGTCTCTTACAGCTCGTGTGCTGACAACTCTTGTATATACATTTCAATATTGGGGCTAGCCTGGTATCTTACAGCTCTTGTGCTGACAACTCTTGTATATACATTTCAGTATTGGGACTAGCCTGGTCTCTTACAGCTCTTGTACAGACAACTCTTGTATATACATTTCAGTATTGGGACTAGCCTGGTCTCTTGCAGCTCTTGTGCTGACAACTCTTGTATATACATTTCAATATTGGGGCTAGCCTGGTCTCTTACAGCTCTTGTACAGGCAACTCTTGTATATACATTTCAGTATTGGGACTAGCCTGGTCTCTTACAGCTCTTGTACAGACAACTCTTGTATATACATTTCAATACTGGGACTAGCCTGGTCTCTTACAGCTCTTGTGCTGACAACTCTTGTATATACATTTCAGTATTGGGGCTAGCCTGGTATCTTACAGCTCTTGTGCTGACAACTCTTGTATATACATTTCAGTATTGGGACTAGCCTGGTCTCTTACAGCTCTTGTACAGACAACTCTTGTATATACATTTCAGTATTGGGACTAGCCTGGTCTCTTGCAGCTCTTGTGCTGACAACTCTTGTATATACATTTCAATATTGGGGCTAGCCTGGTCTCTTACAGCTCTTGTACAGACAACTCTTGTATATACATTTCAGTATTGGGACTAGCCTGGTCTCTTACAGCTCTTGTACAGACAACTCTTGTATATACATTTCAGTATTGGGACTAGCCTGGTCTTTTACAGCTCTTGTACTGACAACTCTTGTATATACATTTCAATATAGGGACTAGCCTGGTCTCTTACAGCTCTTGTGCTGACCACTCTTGTATATACATTTCAGTATTGGGGCTAGTCTGGTCTCTTACAGCTCTTGTACAGACAACTCTTGTATATACATTTCAGTATTGGGGCTAGCCTGATCTCTTACAGCTCTTGAACAGGCAACTCTTGTATATACATTTCAGTATTGGGACTAGCCTGGTCTCTTACAGCTCTTGTACAGACAACTCTTGTATATACATTTCAGTATTGGGACTAGCCTGGTCTCTTACAGCTCTTGTACTGACAACTCTTGTATATACATTTCAATATTGGGGCTAGCCTGGTCTCTTACAGCTCTTGAGCTGACAACTCTTGTATATACATTTCAGTATTGGGGCTAGCCTTGTCTCTTACAGCTCTTGTTCAGACAATTCTTGTATATACATTTCAATATTGGGACTAGCCTGGTCTCTTACAGCTCTTGTGCTGACAACTCTTGTATATACATTTCAATACAGGGACTAGCTTGATCTCTTACAGCTCTTGTGCAGACAACTCTTGAACAGTCATTTCAATATTGGGGCTAGCCTGGTCTCTAACAGCTCTTGTTCAGACAGTTCTTGTACAGACATTTCAATATTGAGACTAGCTTGATCTCTTACAGCTCTTGTGCAGACAACTGTTGTACAGACATTTCAGTATTGGGACTAGCCTGGGCTCTAACAGCTCTTGTGCTGACAACTCTTGTATATACATTTCAATATTGGGACTAGCCTGGTCTCTTACAGCTCTTGTGCAGACAACTCTTGTACAGACATGTCAGTATTGGGACTAGCCTGGTCTCTTACAGCTCTTGTGCAGACAACTCTTGTACAGACATTTCAGTATTGGGACTAGCCTGGTCTCTTACAGCTCTTGTGCTGACAACTCTTGTATATACATTTCAATATTGGGACTAGCCTGGTCTCTTACAGCTCTTGTGCAGAGAACTCTTGTATATACATTTCAATATTGAGACTAGCTTGATCTCTTACAGCTCTTGTGCAGACAACTCTTGTATATACATTTCAGTATTGGGGCTAGCCTGGTATCTTACAGCTCTTGTGCAGACAACTCTTGTACAGCCATTTCAGTATTGGGACTAGCCTGGTCTCTTACAGCTCTTGTGCAGACATCTCTTGTACAGACATTTCAGCATTGGGACTAGCCTGGTCTCTTACAGCTATTGTGCAGACAACTCTTGTATATACATTTCAGTATTGGGGCTAGCCTGGTTTCTTACAGCTCTTGTGCAGACAACTCTTGTACAGACATTTCAGTATTGGGGCTAGCCTGGTCTCTTACAGCTCTTGTGCAGACAACTCTTGTACAGACATTTCAGTATTGGGACTAGCCTGGTCTCTTACAGCTCTTGTGCAGAGAACTCTTGTACAGACATTTCAGTATTGGGGCTAGTCTGGTCTCTTACAGCTCTTGTGTAGACAACTCTTGTACAGACATTTCAGTATTGGGACTAGCCTGGTCTCTTACAGCTCTTGTGCAGACAACTCTTGTACAGACATTTCAGTATTGGGACTAGCCTGGTCTCTTACAGCTCTTGTGTAGACAACTCTTGTACAGACATTTCAGTATTGGGACTAGCCTGGTCTCTTACAGCTCTTGTGCAGACAACTCTTGTACAGACGTGTCAGTATTGGGACTAGCCTGGTCTCTTACAGCTCTTGTGCTGACAACTCTTGTATATACATTTCAATATTGGGACTAGCCTGGTCTCTTTCAGCTCTTGTGCAGACAACTCTTGTATATACATTTCAATATTGAGATTAGCTTGATCTCCTACAGCTCTTGTGCAGACAAATCTTGTATATACATTTCAGTATTGGGGCTAGCCTGGTATCTTACAGCTCTTGTGCAGACAACTCTTGTACAGACATTTCAGTATTGGGGCTAGCCTTGTCTCTTACAGCTCTTGTGCAGACAACTCTTGTACAGACATTTCAGTATTGGGGCTAGCCTGGTCTCTTACAGCTCTTGTGCAGACAACTCTTGTATATACATTTCAGTATTGGGACTAGCCTGGTCTCTTACAGCTCTTGTGCAGACAACTCTTCTACAGACATTTCAGTATTGGGACTAGCCTGGTCTCTTACAGCTCTTGTGCAGACATTTCTTGTACAGACATTTCAGCATTGGGACTAGCCTGGTCTCTTACAGCTATTGTGCTGACAACTCTTGTATATACATTTCAATATTGGGACTAGCCTGGTCTCTTACAGCTCTTGTGCTGACAACTCTTGTATATACATTTCAATACTGGGACTAGCCTGGTCTCTTACAGCTCGTGTGCAGACAACTCTTGTACAGTCATTTCAATATTGGGGCTAGCCTGGTCTCTTACAGCTCTTGTGCTGACAACTCTTGTATATACATTTCAATATTGGGACTAGCCTGGTCTCTTACAGCTCGTGTGCTGACAACTCTTGTATATACATTTCAGTATTGGGGCTAGCCTGGTATCTTACAGCTCTTGTGCTGACAACTCTTGTATATACATTTCAGTATTGGGACTAGCCTGGTCTCTTACAGCTCTTGTACAGACAACTCTTGTATATACATTTCAGTATTGGGACTAGCCTGGTCTCTTGCAGCTCTTGTGCTGACAACTCTTGTATATACATTTCAATATTGGGGCTAGCCTGGTCTCTTACAGCTCTTGTACAGGCAACTCTTGTATATACATTTCAGTATTGGGACTAGCCTGGTCTCTTACAGCTCTTGTACAGACAACTCTTGTATATACATTTCAGTATTGGGACTAGCCTGGTCTCTTACAGCTCTTGTACTGACAACTCTTGTATATACATTTCAATATTGGGGCTAGCCTGGTCTCTTACAGCTCTTGAGCTGACAACTCTTGTATATACATTTCAATATTGGGACTAGCCTTGTCTCTTACAGCTCTTGTACAGACAACTCTTGTATATACATTTCAATATAGGGACTAGCTTGATCTCTTACAGCTCTTGTGCTGACAACTCTTGTATATACATTTCAGTATTGGGGCTAGCCTGGTCTCTTACAGCTCTTGTGCTGACAACTCTTGTATATACATTTCAATATTGGGGCTAGCCTGGTCTCTTACAGCTCTTGTACAGACAACTCTTGTATATACATTTCAGTATTGGGGCTAGCCTGGTATCTTACAGCTCTTGTACAGACAACTCTTGTATATACATTTCAGTATTGGGACTAGCCTTGTCTCTTACAGCTCTTGTACAGACAACTCTTGTATATACATTTCAGTATTGGGGCTAGCCTGGTCTCTTACAGCTCTTGTACTGACAACTCTTGTATATACATTTCGATATAGGGACTAGCCTGGTCTCTTACAGCTCTTGTGCTGACAACTCTTGTATATACATTTCAGTATAGGGCTAGTCTGGTCTCTTACAGCTCTTGTACTGACAACTCTTGTATATACATTTCAGTATTGGGGCTAGTCTGGTCTCTTACAGCTCTTGTGCTGACAACTCTTGTATATACATTTTAGTATTGGGGCTAACCTGGTCCCTTACAGCTCTTGTACAGACGTGTCAATATTGGGGCTAGTCTGGTCTCTTATAGCTCTTGTATTGACAACTCTTGTGCAGACATTTCAGCAAAATTACTTTGCAATCAGTCGGAATGTTAAATAAAACAGTACACATTTTGATTTACAGGATGTAGATATTTAATAATATACTTATAATAACCAAACTGCATTATTAACTGCCGTTATTAAGGCAAGACTGATCTATAAGTTTAAACCTAATCTGGCCAGGTAAGTTCAAACTCCCATCCTGTATTGATCTCCTACTTTCGTCCGACAATGTCCACGGGCACATTCGGTGTTTGATGACATGGCTGACAATTGTTTTCATTCGCATCTGGTATACTGACTGTCACCGTAGCAGAGCTCGTCCGTGGAATCTGGGTGTTCAGAGATTGAGCAAATATCTGAAAGCAGTAAAACATAATAGAAATCGATAATAGAAACGAAATTGAGCCAGAGTCAATCAGTTATCTGACACAAAGCAAATACCATATAATCCCTAAAAAACACCACTCTCATAATAAATGACTACCCCCACTCACCCCATCACTTAAGATCCAATTGATTGACACGCTGACTTTGGTTTTCTAGGTAAAGAAAAGCATTAAATAATGTCTGATTTAAAAGTTAAATTGTGTATTTTTGGTCTCATATAAATGCCCTCCTTTTCAAAAATGTTACGTCCCCGGGGGGCCTTTATTAGGTATTATCTCATATCAACGATCAGTTATAAAAAAAGGAAATATTATCGCAAAGACAATTTAAGTTACTCAACAAATATTAGTGTTGTTCCTATTAATTGATTAATCGTGAAATTGTCAGTAAATGCCTCCGACGTGATCGTCGACAATGAAATATTATTTGCCGACGAATATATAGTCTCGATCATCCAGACCTCTCGCGAGACTTCTCTCAAAGAAGTCCATACGATGGTCTGGAGTGAAGCTTCTTTAAAAAATTTGTCATCAAAACGAGGTGTGGACAAAAAAAAATCACCGGCCTCTGATTGGTCAACTTCAGTTTGTTTTGGAAATCCATGGGAATCACCCTCTACGTCACGACGGCGTCAAAAATTACGTGACTTTACGCGCAATGTTGTGCAATAAAAGTACTCCAAACATAGTCAGCGGATCACGATGAATGCTAAAAATTAAATTTTAAACATTTTGTAAGATTATATTATGTTTTTAGAGAAACTACAATAAAACGAAGTTTATTGTATATTTAATACGGACGTACAAACATCCCATTGAAACTAATGTTGCGCGTAATTCAACGTGCACTTTGATGTTGCAATCAAAATGACGTCACGTCGCAGTCAGTTTTGACGGTTGGCGCCGTCTACCCGTCAAAATTTTTAAAGAATAGTGAGCCCAGACGCTCGCTAGCGCTCGCAGTCAGCTTAAGTGTGTCTGGATGATAGAGACTAACGAATATACCGTTACAGTTTTATCATTGCCCAAGAGTTGTCATTCTTTATTTGAATCGCTTAAAATGAAGGTTGATTAGATTAATTAAGTCCGCCAGCCAATCAAATGATGTTAACAAAATAAAACAGGCAATGTAGCCAAAATGTCGGAAGCTGTAAATAAGGAATGGCTGTATCCAGAAGAAATCAGAAGTGTGCGATAATTTTGGGTTTAACATAATAAACCAAAATAAGAAAGGAAAATCTGTATATGGAAGACAAATACTGTAATACGTGCAAGATAAAAAGTATGATGGTGTTTAGAAACTGGTTTAAATACTTTTTGTTGAAATATGTTGTCTTCTTTCAAGAATGAACTGATGGTTTAATATCTTTGTATGCCTGGTTTTACTGTCTGGTGTCTAACAAATATCTTGCAAGTCTCGTAGCGTTATTAGCTTATGGGATGGCGAGTTGTACATCGTCCGTCGTCTGTCCATCCATCGTCCCTCCATTTTTTTAAACTTTACCAGATTGTTGTTGATATCAAAGCTCGGACGAGTTCGAAAACCAGCCAGTTTGGACCAGTAACAGCGTAGTTATGGTCCTTGATTTAGTTTAATATCTTTATTTTGACTCGTTAAGACAATGGGGCCTTCATTTTTCATCCAATCTTTTTCATATGATGTTTTTCAAACTTAACCAGATTATTGATATCAATGAAAGCTCGGACGAGTTCGAAAACCAGCCAGATCGAACCAGTAACAGCAGAGTTATGGCCCTTGATTTAGTTAAAATTGCTATATTTTACCTCGTTAACACGATAAGGCCTTCATTTTTCACCCAGTCTTTACCAAACTTTACCACATTGTTACTATCAATGAAAGTAAGTTTTTTAGTTAAAAAACACTGTGTTTGCCTCGTCAAGAAAATGGGGGCTTCATTTCACTGGATTTCAATGAAACTTTGCAGGGATGATCAGTACCAAGCCTAGTTATACATATTGTCACCATGTTCCGGTGCAATTATTTTGGCAGAGCTATGGCCCTTTAACGGTTTTAATACACAAATTTTGTCTGGACTAGTTTTCCTGAACCCCTGGCCGGATTTCGATGAAACGTTTTATGGATGATCAGTACCAGGCCTAGTTGTGCATATTGTCGCCATGTTCCAGTTGAATGATTTTTGGCATTTACCTGAAACTTGACTAGTCACTTTCATACTGTAGAGCAGTTCTGTTCTGCAGACGTATCACGCCTGAAATCTCACCTGAAACCTGACCAGTCTATCCCTTTCATAGTGTAGAGCAGTTCTGTTCTGCAGACGTATCATGGCTGAAATCTCACCTGAAACGTGACCAGTCTATCACTTTCATAGTGTAGAGCAGTTCTGTTCTGTTCTGTTCTGCAGATGTATCAAGGCTGAAATCTCACCTGAAACGTGACCAGTCTATCGTTTCCATAGTGTAGAGCTGTTCTGTTTAGCAGACGTATCGAGATTGATGATTCAGAGTACACTTCCCTGGGTTGCGGCACAAACGCTGAGTAAGGGCGGCCATCTTTCATCAAACTCAAGGCAAAATGGCTGTTCAGTCCCTGAAATTATCAACCATATTAGATTTTTTTTGCGGTTTGTTCAATCTTGTGCTTGCAGATTGGGAGGACCTTCCCAAATACATCGTACAAAACAACCACATGCATAAAAACACAAATTTGATACAATTACAACTTTTGGCTGATTTAGGATTATAAGGTAAGAAATGGAAAGATGGAATACAATTTTACATATTTGTAGATATCTGTTTATTACAATTCTATTAATATAATTCATTGATACCCGCCGGCAGTTTCTAAATATGTTATAGCCTCGTATGAGGGATCAGCGTCTATGCAAGGATCCATTATGAAAACAGAACAAATTACTACACCAAGTAAACATAAACCTTAACCTGCTAGCATGACTATAATAGCCTTTGCATCCATTGTAAACCCAGATCAGGGTATAATGTCCTGATCAGTCATTTCGCAAAAACACCACTTTTCACATAAATGGAATGATCTTAATTCAAAGAAAAAACAGTCCATTATATATATGTAGCAGGTTAAGGGTTAATAAACAGATAATTTCACTGCATTGTTAGCTCACCTGAGTTGAAGGATCAAGTCTTTATATTCAAGGTTAACAAGTAAACACACTTGTTAGTTTATTTAAAGAGAAGCACGGCATTATTAGTTTAAACTTAGTTATTTTACGTCGATTTTAACGAAGCTCTCTGAACTTATTATAATCACTCTCGATGTCTGCCTGGGTAGAACCAGTACTGAGTCTGCCTTGGTAGAACCAGTACTGAGTCTGCCTTGGTAGAACCAGTACTGAGTCTGCCTGGGTAGAACCAGTACTAAGTCTGCCTTGGTAGAACCAGTACTGAGTCTGCCTTGGTAGAACCAGTACTGAGTCTGCCTTGGTAGAACCAGTACTGAGTCTGCCTTGGTAGAACCAGTACTGAGTCTGCCTGGGTAGAACCAGTACTGAGTCTGCCTTGGTAGAACCAGTACTGAGTCTGCCTTGGTAGAACCAGTACTGAGTCTGCCTGGGTAGAACCAGTACTGAGTCTGCCTTGGTAGAACCAGTACTGAGTCTGCCTTGGTAGAACCAGTACTGAGTCTGCCTTGGTAGAACCAGTACTGAGTCTGCCTTGGTAGAACCAGTACTGAGTCTGCCTGGGTAGAACCAGTACTGAGTCTGCCTTGGTAGAACCAGTACTGAGTCTGCCTTGGTAGAACCAGTACTGAGTCTGCCTGGGTAGAACCAGTACTGAGTCTGCCTTGGTAGAACCAGTACTGAGTCTGCCTTGGTAGAACCAGTACTGAGTCTGCCTTGGTAGAACCAGTACTGAGTCTGCCTTGGTAGAACCAGTACTGAGTCTGCCTTGGTAGAACCAGTACTGAGTCTGCCTTGGTAGAACCAGTACTGAGTCTGCCTTGGTAGAACCAGTACTGAGTCTGCCTTGGTAGAACCAGTACTGAGTCTGCCTTGGTAGAACCAGTACTGAGTCTGCCTTGGTAGAACCAGTACTGAGTCTGCCTTGGTAGAACCAGTACTGAGTCTGCCTTGGTAGAACCAGTACTGAGTCTGCCTTGGTAGAACCAGTACTGAGTCTGCCTTGGGTAGAACCAGTACTGAGTCTGCCTTGGGTAGAACCAGTACTAAGTCTGCCTGGGTAGAACCAGTACTAAGCAAATGCAGATAAAGTGTCTTGCTCAGGAGCACAACACATATGGTAATGGCGGGGATCGAACCCACAATGTTTTGATCCTGGGTCCAACACTCTACCACTAAACCAAAGCGCTCCACGGCAATCTTGATATATATATTTTTTTTTTTTTTTTAAAACTCACGGTATCACAGTATCCTATTAGTTTTCAATATAACATGCATACTTGCAAATCATTAATTTTGCTTTTTAGAATAGTTATAATTTCTTTCTGCATATAACTAACTGATGATTGTATTGCACCAATGATAAAACCTGTGATAAAATAAGGAAGGAAAATTGATAACTTCAATTTTAATATATATAATTAATTATATGCATGCAGTTTTAAAGTCAAAATGATAGCTAGCATGGATTAAAATTAATATATCGAGACGCTAATTTTCATATGTGATAAAAACTTAAAGATCGCTGTGTGTCCCTTTAAATATGATTTTAATGGTACAAAAATAATACAGATAGAATAAATGATCAACAGGGATAATTAAACAAATAGGTAACTAGTCCAGAAAAAAAGAGTTTACTTGAGAGAAAAGTATTTATTTAAATACGATTTTAATGGCAATGAAATAATAGATCGTGGGGATATAAATGATCAATAGATAATTTAAACAACATACCTGGTAGGTATCTAGACTAGAAAGAAAAAGGATTATTGGGAGAGAAATTGTTTATTTAAACACGATTGTAATGGTAACTATAAGAATATTTCATGGGTATCTGGTGAAGATCGGGAATTCCAATACAAGGTATAATTGGTTTTATCGGAACCGAGGCTCTGCCGAGGTTCTTATTAAAACGGTTATACCGAGTGTTGGAATTTCACTATCTGAACTGGTTACCCATGATAGATTGTTTTTCTTGCATATCATTTACATTCTGCGCATTTACATCGCAACTACTAATGTTTTCCATGTTTATTTACACAAACACGTCATGCAGCTGTCATTGTTGATATCAGCGCTCGACTTTTATCTTTCCCCATGTGTAAGATCAGGCTTTCCATCACCCATGTAAAATGTGGATAACCTTATCCGGAATGTAAGAAAATATAATATATAATATCAGGGAAATAAATGATCAATTAAGGGATAATTCATCAAGATGGTGTGCTACTGCTACATAGTAAAATCAAAAGTCTCGGTGATTATTTGATATTTCAAAAGGCGTACCTGGTCATAATCTCTAGCGTACATGAAGGAGATGCTCCCTGGGCCAGTTATTGTTATAGCTGTACCTTCCGTCATGTTTGGGTGTATGAAAGCATTGTATGTTGGTGAGTTGAATGCCGGATAGTTGTCGTCAATGTCCAGCACTCTGATGATCACTAAGGCTGTCGCAGTTATTTGCCCATGATTTTGGGAATGGTCAATTTCCGTTGCCTGTCAATAGTAAGAGTTATTTGCCCGTGATTTTGGGAATGGTCAATCTGTGTTGCCTGTCAGTGGTAGAGTTATTTGCCCTTGATTTTGTCAACCTGGGTTGCCTGTCAATAATGTGTTATTTGCCATTGATTTTGAGAATGGTCAACCTCGGTTGCTTGTCAATAATAGGGTTATTTGCTCCTGATTTTGAGAATGGTCTACCTCGTTTGCCTGTCAATAATAGGGTTATTTGCCATTGATTTTGAGAATGGTCAACCTCGGTTGCTTGTCCAAAATAGGGTTATTTGCTCCTGATTTTGAGAATGGTCTACCTCGTTTGCCTGTCAATAATAGGGTTATTTGCTCTTGATTTTGAGAATGGTCAACCTCGGTTGCTTGTCAATGATAGGGTTATTTGCTCCTGATTTTGAGAATGGTCAACCTCGGTTGCCTGTCAATAATAGGGTTATTTGCTCCTGATTTTGAAAATGGTCAACCTCAGTTGCTTGTCAATAATATGGTTATTTGCTCCCGATTTTGAGAATGGTCAACCTCGGTTGCTTGTCAATAATATGGTTATTTGCTCCTGATTTTGAGAATGGTCAACCTTAGTTGCTTGTCAATAATAGGATTATTTGCTCCTGATTTTAAGAATGGTCAACCTCAGTTGCTTGTCAATAATAGGGTTATTTGCTCCTGATTTTGAGAATGGTCTACCTCAGTTGCCTGTCAATAATAGGGTTATTTGCCGTTGATTTTGAAAATGGTCTACCTCGGTTGCCTGTCAATAATAGGGTTATTTGCTCCTGATTTTGAGAATGGTCAACCTCGGTTGCTTGTCAATAATAGGGTTATTTGCTCCTGATTTTGAGAATGGTCAACCTCGGTTGCCTGTCATTAATAGGGTTATTTGCTCCTGATTTTGAGAATGGTCTACCTCATTTGCCTGTCAATAATAGGGTTATTTGCTCCTGATTTTGAGAATGGTCAACCTCTCGGTTGCTTGTCAATAATAAGGTTATTTGCTCCTGATTTTGAGAATGGTCAACCTCGGTTGCTTGTCAATAATATGGTTATTCGCTCCTGATTTTGAGAATGGTCAACCTCGGCTGCTTGTCAATAAAGGGTTATTTGCTCCTGCTTTTGAGAATGGTCAACCTCGGTTGCCTGTCATTAATAGGGTTATTTGCTCCTGATTTTGAGAATGGTCAACCTCGGTTGCTTGTCAATAATAGGGTTATTTGCTCCTGATTTTGAGAATGGTCAACCTCGGTTGCCTGTCAATAATAGGGTTATTAGCTCCTGATTTTGAGAATGGTCAAGCTCGGTTGCCTGTCAATAATAGGGTTATTTGCTCCTGGTTTTGAGAATGGTCAAGCTTGGTTGCCTGTCAATAATAGGGTTATTTGCTCCTGATTTTGAGAATGGTCAACCTCGGTTGCTTGTCAATAACAGGGTTATTTGCTCCTGATTTTGAGAATGGTCAACCTCGGTTGCTTGTCAATAATATGGTTATTTGCTCCTGATTTTGAGAATGGTCAACCTCGGTTGCATGTCAGTAATAGAGTTATTTGCCCATGATTTTGGGAATAATCAACGTCCATTGCCTGTCAATAACAGAGTTCTGTGCCAAGTTAATAACAGAAAACATTACATTTTATTATAATGGATCAAATTTATGTAGGACAGTTAGCACCAGACAGAAACAATAAAATATTACTATGTTTTTAAATCCCTGGCAAAAGTATCCATCTGTCACACTTTCCGTTTATGGAGTGTTACTCCAAGTATTTCAGGGTATCTTCATGAATTTGGTCAAACATATCAACCTAGTGGTCTTGAATTTTGATATTATATAGAACTTACTTATATGTGTAAAGATTAGTGGAACCAGACCAGTTGGTGCAGTTTATAACTACATCAGTGGACCTATAAAAGATCCAATTTGTAGAGATTTCACTTTAAAACATTTCTTTGTCATTGCAGATACTGTTTAATAATTGTTTTATAATATAAATATGTGTATTGGACATATATTTTAACACTTCTTACTGGTGACTGAAATAGTCTTTGCTAAATATCAGTGAATTAAACAGAATTGGATTTTATAGTCGCACCAACAGCTAAGGTCATATGGCGACTTTCCAGCTTCCACTGGTGGAGGAAGACCCCAGGTGCCCCTCCGGACAATTTTCGTGCACAGAAGCGCACCTGGGTAGAACCACTGATGTTCCGCAAGCCAGCTGGATAGCTTCCTCATATAAAGATTCCTAAAAAACAACAACACAAAAACATGGTGCTAAGCAAAACCAAAATAAATCTGGGGCTCTTTGATATGTGAAAACAAATTTATATTACCGTAACGTTGATAGGGTAGACTCCACCTCTCTTTCTAAGGTCAGGGTCCTCACTGTCTAAAATAGATCTTGTGTAAATCTTGCCTGTGGTAGGGTCTAAATAAAATTTGCTGGTCTCACCTGTATGTATAAATACAATAATTAAAGTATAAATAAGCAAGTGATATGGTTGCTGTGTCAGCTTTTCGAAGAAAAAAGCAGAAAAATGCCATATTCTGCCTTGTGAGCACTTTCATTTATTATTTGAACTTTACCAAACTTGCACAGATTGTTAATATCAATTAAAGCTCGGATAAGTTTGAAAACAAGCCAAATGGGATTAGTAACAGCAGAGTTATGGCCCTTGTTTTTCTGAAAAAAAGCTATATTCTGCCTTGTGAACACTCTGGCACCTTCTTTTATTATATGATCTTTACCAAACTTACAAAGATTGTTAATATCAATATAAGCTCAGACAAGTTTGAAAACCAGCCAAATCATATTAGTAACACCAGAGTTACGGCCCTTGATTTAGTTATAAATGCTGTATTTTGCCTCATTAAGACAATAGGGCTTTCATTTGGCCAGATTTTAATGAAACTTTGCAGAGATGATCAGTACCAAATATAATTATGTATATCGTCACTGTATTCCAGTTGAATAATGTTTGGCAGAATTATGGCCCTTTAAAGGTTTTAATACACACACTTTGTCCGGACTTTTTTCCTCAACCCCTAGCCGGATTTCAGCGAAACTTTGCAAGGATGATCAGTACCAGGCCTAGTGGTGCATATCATCACTATGTTCCACTTGAATGATTTTTGGCTGAGTTATGGCCCTTTAAAGGTTTTGCTACACAAACCTTATGGGCTATTTCTCTTACACCTTTAGCTGGATTTCTACGAAACTTTGCAGGGATCATCAGTACCAGGCCTAGTTATGCATGTTATCGCGGTATTTTGGTTGAAGATTTTTGTCTGAGTTATGGCCCTTTAAAGGTTTTAATATACAAATTGTGTACGGACTATGTTCTCCTTAACCCCTGACCGGATTTCAGTGAAACTTTGCAGGGAGGATCAGTACCAGGCATAGTTGTGCATATCATCTCCGTGTTCCGGTTGAATTATTTTTGCGGAGTTATAGGCCTTTAAAGGTTTTTATACACAAACTTTATCCAGACTAGTCTCTTTTGAACTCCTGGCCATATTTGAACGAATTTTGGCAGGGATGAAGAGTACCAAGCCTAGATGCGCCTATCATCCTGTGTTCTGGTTGAATGAGTTATGGCCTAATATACACAAACTTTATCCAGACAATCTTTCCTGAACCTCTGGCTGGATTTCAGTGAAACTTGGCAGAATGATCAGTACCAAGCCTAGTTGCACATGTTGTTGTCGTGTTCCCCATCAAAGATTCCATATAGCCAGTAGAGCGCTACAGCCCCTCTTCGGCCACTTGTTCATCCGATCATTGCCAAACTTTACCAGGTTGTTAATATCAATGAAAGCTTGGATAAATTTTAAAACCAGCCAAATCGGATTGGTAATACCAGAGTTATGACCATTGATTTAGTTAAAAACGCTGTGTAACCATATAAACACTGGGCATGAAGAAACGGATACAACCATCCAACCAGCGTCGGTCTTGGGGTCCATCACCTCCCCTGGGGACGTAGCCCTGGGTCATAACTTCGAAACATTGATATCTCCACCCTATAACCATATACCGCTCAAGGTGATCTATTGGAAGTTTAAATCCATTACGTAAAGTAGTTTTCGAAATACAAGCTTACATACAAAACTTTAACCAAATTGTCTGAGTATAAAAGGGGCCTTAATTTTGTTAAAACTAAAAGGATGAGTTAGAACCTGGGTCTATGATGTTATCTAATGATGCTGAATACATATGTGAAATTTCAATACATGATGTCAAAGATACAAGCTTACATTCAGAACTTGAACCAGACGCAGACGATGCAGATGATGATCTTCGAAAAAAATCGAGCTAAAAATGATAAAACTGTTTCTTACTACTTATACAACTGTTTCATATTGTTCTATACCATTTATGAATATCTTTCATATTACTTATAAACTGTTACATAACACAAAACCTTCATACTGCTTATAAACTGTTTTTTTCTTACTCCGTATAAACCATTTTATTCCACTTATACAACTGTTTCATACCACTTTCAAAACTGTAAGTGATGTTGTTTGGAATATCCCTATCTCCGTCCAAAGCCATAACTTGCATCACAAAGGTATTCTGGAATGAAACATTTCGAAAAGTTTAGAAAAAAGATCATTGGAACAATATTAAATAAAAAAACAACAGTGAAATCAGCATTATGATCTTTAATTAACTCCCATGGTAATACAGTACTTCTCGGGGATTCTGCCTCTGCATTTTGATCTTTAATTAACTGCTGTGATAATACAGTACTTCTCAGTGATTCTGCCTCTGCATTATGATCTTCAATTAACTTCCATGGTAATAGAGTACTTCTCAGTGATTTTGCCTCTGCATTATGATCTTTAATTAACTCCCATGGTAATACAGTACTTCCCAGTGACTCAGATACACAAAGCGCTTATTAACCAAGACAGTCGATTATCAAAACAAGTAGGAATGCATTATTGGACTATTTTAAAGGAAGACAAATATCAAGGAATGTGACTTTAATAAAGATTATTTAGATTTGTGAGCAACAAAGATTTCATTTGTGAGATAGGGTTGTATAAGATACTTGTTTGATTTACAGGACTGATGTATGAATTCCTAAAGTTACAGATGCCATACTGAAATGGTAATAACGTGAATATGAATGAGTCACGGTTGAAGTAGTTTCAATTGGACAATCATCCAAAAAAATGGTAAAAAAGCCATAAATTGATTGCATAAAATAACACCTTTTTATCCAGCCTTGATACATGTTACATCCATAAATATGTCTTCCTAATTATATTTCATAAAAAAATAGTTGTCTGGAGCGGAATTTTGATCCTGGGAACGTGTGCTCTTATTAGCTGTTCAATACCGTAAGATAACCACAGTGCAACCGATAATTGGTGATACTTTGTTAAACTGTAGCATTCTTAACACAAAATAGGCATTATAAATAACAAGCTTGTGTTCACAAACTTATTAAAGAAACTAACCCGCCAAATAACGGCAAAAATTAAATTAACAAAAACGTTTATCAAAATTCTGTCCAGGTGTTCAGGTCATATAATAATGTGCTGATTAAAAGTATAGGTTTATAACAGGTTCTTAAAATACCCGTGATTGAATATGCGTAAAGTGGATTATGAGTTGGTAACCATTTGGTCGACGCTCCAGTTTTGGGGTTCGGCCTGATTGGTTAAAGCCGTTCATATTGTGTCTATAGAGTTTGGATTCTCAAAATGTGTAAAGTTATGTATATATACCTCATCTGTAGGTTTAGAAACAGTATACATATGTTGTAAAATGTGGCTGTTGTTGGCAGGATAGTTACTTTAATATCAGTAAATGAAAAACCAAGGTAGTTTTATTAGAGATGGAATCACTCAAGATAAATGTACAATTACACCTTGAGAGGTGCTTTCAAAAATGTAAAGATTTTTCTACTAAATGGACTAAATATACCATGTTCTTAAAAAGTCCCTATAGCTCAGTGGTTAGATTGCCTGACTTTAAATATATCAGGAGTCAGAAGGTTGTGTGTTAATGTCCCAAAAGCAACAAACACTGTTTTTTCCTGAAAATGTCAGTGCTGCCCGAACAAATTACAAAAAACAAGGACACGCGTACAAAGAGTCATGCGATTTAAGTATAAGACCAGTCTGTCGATAAATGTGAAAGGGTCCTTAATTGTGTTGAACCCAATAAAAGAAGTACAGTAGCATATGTAATTTGATTTCATTGAATACTTACAATGGGTGCTTCCTCTAGTATAGAAGCATCATAGGGTAAGTTGATGAAGAAAGGTGGCTTGTTCTGAAGGTCCTGTATCCGGATTATCAGTACGGCGGAACTGGAAAAAATTATTCCACCATCCCTTCCACCATCCTAAAGTGTTCATAAGAGTAAATAAGTAAGTAGCTGAAAAAAATAGGGTAGGTAGGTAGGCATTTTATTTTCTATTTTATTTTTTGGCGAAGTTAATTTAAGGTGGCGATGAGCTTTGATGAATGGGAAAATGTGGTATTTTAAAAACTACAATATATAACAAATGAAATTGTGTATGTGTTATTGTTTCCCAAAAGGCATGGCAACAACTGGCTTTTTTCCCAATCACTTGCAATTATTGCAAAGGGGTAAAAGGGGTAAAACCGTTTAATTTATTTTTCGCAAATCCGGAAGAGGTTCGGTTCCAACAGCAGGACAATGAGCACATGAGTCGGCCGTGATTGCGTGAACATAATAATTTTAAAAAAAAATTTATAAAAAAATCATTTTTTTTTTTTTTAGTGTCGGGGGTGTTTTCAGAGGGTCGGTCGGGTTACAGTAAACTCAGGTATAATTTTATTTGGCCTTATTATAAATGATTACTTTGTTACTTTGTTTTTTCATTGGTTGATGCTGCATTACGCAAAGTTCAATAGTTACGATAATTAACTTGTTATGATGTCTAGAAGCAAAGCATTTAACACATTTAAAAAAAAAAAAGGTTATAACTTTACTTTTATAAATACTGAATAGGAGATCCCCTGGAAGCAACAAACACAAACAAGAGAAATAAGTAGCAGACTCGGTTTTATTGAATCTGTTCATGAGAGGTAATGTAAAGTGCAACACCTCCCACACCTCCTAGCACCGGCTTAAGCGATATTCTACTTTAAAGCCACAAAGATTGGGCTTGATGATCCCAAAGGACCAGTAAGTAATAACACTACTGATTTGTAGTCCGGGCGACATTTTACGGCCGCCACACAGCACTAAACAAAGCTAGTGTGAATGTCAATAAATACTGAAAAGAGGATCCCTTGGAAGCAACAAACATAGCAGACTCGGTTTTATTGAGTCTGTTCATGAGAGGTAATATAAAGTGCAACACCAGTGGACAAGTAAGTAATAACACTACTGATCTGTAGTCGGGCCACACAAAACTGTTTTCTTTGTTCTGTACAATGTTCAAGCTTCACGAACAAATTCTTTTAACCCTGCAGTCATGAGTGTGATTGCGGGTAAAAGTAGACTAATACTGCAACCAGGTACCGTATAATTGGCCCTCAATCAGGTATTAGGGTGATATGTAAAATGTCAAAGTAAAAACATTGGAAACCAAAAGTCGAGGTAGGGTTGCTGGACAGCTAGATAAGCACTAGACACAGGAGGACACCATATTGCTGTCCTAGGTCTGCTTTCTAAACTGCATTGTTTTAGTTTCAGTTTTTCATAAGCTCAGTTTCTTAATCCTATATACACTCTTCATTCTTAGAACACAGGTGCCATTGTTTACCATGTTTCAGCCAAAGGTTTTAAACCAGGTTTTCCTTAGGAAAAATTTGGTTATTAAGTTGGCGAATGTTGTTTGGAGGGCGGGCGGCAACAAACTCATGGTTTCCGCTCATTAAATTTTGTTATGAATGAGGTATTGCGACGAAACTCGCTGTGTAGGTAGCTTATATGGAAAGAAAGGTTGGGATTGCAATTGAATTCACTGGGGTCAAGGTCAAGTAAGTTGTTACTAAAAATAGAAAAATGGGTTTCCAACTAATAACTTTTGTTAGGAGTGAGATATTGTGACAAATGTGTTGTGTAGGTAGCTTATATGGAAAGGAAGCTTGGGATTTCATTTGAGGTCATTACGAGGTCAAGGTGACTTACTAAAATAGAAAAAAGGTTTTCACTCAATAACTTTTGATAGGAGTGAGGTATTGCGACAAAACTTGCTGTGTAGGTAACTTATATGAAAAGGAAGCTTGGGATTGAAATTGAGTTCACTGAGGTCAAGGTCACTGTTACTAAAAATAGTTTGTATGGTGTGTTACATTATCTTTAACACATTTAATGTTATATACGATGGTCAGTTTTTTGTGGTGGAGGCAGACCAACCACTTTTCCTGGGTAGAACCAGTACTGTACGCCTCCCGCCATCCGTAAGAATCAACACTTTCTCACTTACAAGTCGAGCTCACAGTTGGATTCAAACCCGCAGCGGTGAGAGGAGAAGGTTTACAATGCAACGTCATTAACCATTTGGCCATGGAAAAATAAATGGTTTCCGCTCAATAATTTTTGTTATGAATGAGATATTGCGACAGAACTTGCTGTGTAGATGTAACTTATACAGAAAGGCAGTTTGGGGTTGCATTTGAGGTCAGTGGGGTCAAGGTGAAGGTCGGCATAACAAAAAGTAGAAAAATAGTTTCCGGGCAGTAATTCACGTTACGACTGAAATATTGGAATAAAACGTTGCTCACATGACAAGGAAGCTTTGTATTTCATTTTATGTCAGGTCATTTTACTAAAAACAAAAAAAAAAGTTTAGATTACGGATCAGAAGTTATGATGAAAACGAATACTAGTTTTAATTCAGTTTAATCAATATCTTTAGTACAGATGAGAAATTAGAATGAAAATGAAGGTCAAGTTCAATGTTTCTAAAATAGAAAAACACTTTTGATCTCTCACTTAAAAATGGGATATTTGGAAGAAACGTGGTGTGTAGATAGCTGTAAGTGGTTGAGGTATTTTGCTGTGTATTTAGTTATATACCTTTAGCTTTTTATATCATTGTCTTTGCCTTGCTTCAACATTTTGCAGTGTCCATTGCTGAATTATCATATACTGTACACTGTTTATTTCACTTACTAGAACTTCAACAACTTGATTTATGTAATTTGCTTTTTTTTGTAGAGAATTTTTTTTTTTTATATTCTGTTCAGCTGTAATACCATCTCATTTGGAAAAGATTTCTCTATTGATTAGTAGTTTACGGCAGCTTACCGTAGCAATGACGTTATACAGGTAATCGTTGTATACGTCGGCATCTAATGGCTGATTGACCCTTACCTCCCCACTGGCTGCATTTATACGGAATGCATTTATATAGCCTGTCGGCATACCTTGTTCAAAAGGCTGAAATATAAAACATATTACCAACATTTCGTTCTAGTCTTGTGTAGTCTAAAACTTTTTCACCTCCCCACCGCTGCGGGTTCGAATCCCACTGGGAACTCGACTTGTCAAGTGAGAAAATGTTGATTGATGGCGGGAGGTATACAGTACTGGTCTACCCAGAAAATAAGGGTGGTCTGTCTCCTAACATGTGCTAACAAGAGGCCAAGAGGGCCTGTATCGCTCTACTGACTATATGGTGTCCATGGAGGGGTGGGGTGGGGTGGAGTTAGGGGGATAGAAGGATTGTGTGTCAGATATGGCAGTATCAAACTAGTTTTTATAAAGTGTCTTCAATTACCAAGATATAGTGGGAGGGATGTATTTGGCTCAAGTTTTGGCTAGCTTTAAAGGGACACATGGCAATATTTAAGTGTTTAAGTCTTTACAATTAGCCTCTCGATTTATTTATCCAGTATCAGTTTGACTTTAAATTTTCTTGCATATATTTAAATGCAATTTTAAGTTTTCAGCTTTTCTTCGTTATTCTATCATATATTTGAATATAGTATCAAATTTGGTAAAATGTACTCAGCAGTTAGTAATATGAAAACAATTTACTTTATACTTTTCTTATAATTAATTATAATAACTGAACAAATGCAATTTATGTAGAAAAACTAAAGTGACGCCGCGATTTTTTAAAAAATCAAGATTGCCGTGTGTCCCTTTAAAACAATGCCATTTTCTTCCATTTGACCACTCTAGCACCTCATTTATTATTTGATCTTTACCAAACTTTCACAGATTGTTAATATCAACGAAAGCTCGGACAAGTTCCAGCGAGATCGGACTAGTAACACCAGCGTTATGGCCCTTGATTTAGTTAAAAATGGTGTATGTTGCCTCGTTAAGATGATTGGGCTTTCATTTTTCATCCGATCTTTGCCAAACTTTAACAGGTTGCTAATATCAATGAAAACTTGGACAGGTTCGAAAACCAGCCAAATTGGATTAGTAATACCAGAGTTATGGCCCTTGATTTAATTAAAAATGCTGTATTTTGCCTCAAGATGATAGGGCTCATTTTGGCAGGATTTCAACGAAAGTTTGCAGGGATAATCAGTATCAACCCGAGTTGTGCATATCATCACCGTGTTCCAGCTGTAAGCTTTTTTGCGGAGTTATGGCCCTTTATAGGTTTTAATCCACAAACTTTGTCGGGACTAGTTCTCCTGAACCCCTGGCCGGAGTTCAGCGAAACTTGGCAAGGTTGATAAAGTTGTGCATACCGGCGCCGTGTTCTAGTTGAATGATTTTTGGCAGAGTTATGGCCCTTTAAAGGTTTTAATGTACAAACTTTGTCGAGATTAATCTCTTCTGAACTCATGGCCGGATTTCAGCGAAACTTGTTAGGAATGATCAGTGTCAGGCCTAGTTGTGCATGTCATCGCCGTGTTATGGTTGAAAGATATTTGGCGGAGTTATGACACTTTAAAGGTTTTAGTACACAGACTTTGTCCGGACTAATTCTCCTGAACCTCGGGCCGGATTTCAATGAAACTTTGCAAGGATGATCAGTACCAAGCCTAGCTGCGCATATCATCACCATGTTCTGGTTGAATGATTTTGGCCTCTTATGCACTTGGCAGGAATGATCAGTACCAAGCCTAGTTGCGCATATTAATTATGTGTTTCCCACCAAAAACTCCATATAGCAAGTAGAGCCATACAGGCCCTATTGGGCCTATTGTTTAAGTTTGTCTATATATAAGTCTATATAAAATATGTGACCCTGGGGACAGGGCCAAATTTGACTCCAAGGTCACCATTTGAACAAACTTGGTAGAGGATCATAAGATGAATGTAAATACAAAATACTAAACCTTTGACGCTTGTAGTTTGAGAGAAGAAGATTTTTAGTTCTTCCCTATATATAAGTCTATGTAAAACTGTGACACCTGGGGCGGGGCCAAATTTGACCCCAGGGTCAACATTTGAACAAACATGGTAGAGGATCCATAAGCTGATAATAACTAAAAAATATTATATCTGTATCTCTTGTAGTTTCAGAGAAGAAGCTTGTTGAAGTTCTTCCCTATAACTCTATGTAAAACTGATCTAACAAGGCCCCCTAAGCTCCCTATTAAAGTAAAAAATAATTATTTTTTTTTTAAAATTGAACCCATGAACCAAGGTTTCTTATGATTTTTTGTTTTTAAAAATGCCTCCAGTGAGATTTGAACACAAGACCCCTGGGGTTTCCAGTGTACATTATCAAATATTGAAAATGGGCCATAACTTCGATGTCACTGGTTCGATCTGGCTGGTTTTCAAACTCGTCCGAGCTTTCATTGATACCAACAATCTGGCCAACTTTGGGAAAGATCGAATACAAAATGAAGGTGCTTTGCAATGCTGAAAATGGTATTTTTCAATAATGTAAGGTTTTCGATCTTGTCCAAGCATTCATTGATATTAACAACCTGTTAAAGTTTGGTAAAGATCGGATGAAAAATGAAGGCCCTATTGTCATAGAGGCAAAATATAGCATTTTTAACTAAATCAATGGTCATACTCTGCTGTTACTAGTCCAATCTGGCTGGTTTTCGCAATTGTCTGAGCTTTCATTGACAGTAACAATCTGGTAAAGTTTGGTAAAAACTGGATTAAAAATGAAGGCTCTATCGACTTAACGAGGCAAAATATGTCATTTTTAACTAAATCAAGGGCCATAACTCTGCTGTTACTGGTTCGATCTGGCTGGTTTTTGACCTTTTCTGAGCTTTCATTGATATTAACAATCTGGTAAAGTTTGGTAAAGATCGAATGAAAATGAAGGCCCTATTGTCTTAACGAGGCAAAATATAGCATTTTAACTAAATCAAGGGCCATAACTCCGCTGTTACTGGTTGGATCTGGCTGGTTTTCAAACTTGCCTGAGCTTTCATTGATATTAACAATCTGGTAAAGTTTGGTAAAGTTTGGTAAAGATTGGATGAAATGTAAAGGCCCTTTCGTTTTAACGAGACTAGTTAACGACGGACGGACAAACGACAACTCGGCATCCCATAAACTCTGCTGGCCTTCAGAGATTAAAAAAAAAACTTGTTTTTTAATTGGGACTTTTTTCACTCCAATTGGGATATATACTAAAGTTTCAAGTTCGTACCTCTAACGGTGTAGGAGAAGATAGAAGTTAGTGACAATTGCACATGGATGGACAAATTAATGGGCGGACGGATGGTTGGTTTAACAATGACCAGGTGAGGTTTTTAACACAAGGTGATTAAGCCATTTCTCCAACATGGAGGCCAGAAAGCATTTGTAGGTTAGATGATATTTGAAGTGTTTTTGGAAAATAATTTGCATGAAGCAATGTGTGCTCCTCATTGCGTCAACAGTGAAGCAACCGGTAAAAGCATAATTATGTTTTTCGTTCCAGCATCGTTTTCTTCAAAGTAAGAAACAAACCACTATTTTTGTCTCAAGAGTCAATACATATGTAATGAGTTTTTTGGTGGGCTGCATGGGTTACATGCGCTTTGTGCCCTTTATGAAGGGTTAGCAGTGTCGAAAATATTTTTTATTCCAAATGGGTTCCTGTAGCATATCAAATTGAATGCCAATGCAAGAGGAGTGCACTGAAGCAAAAAAAAAAAAGGCACTACTTAAAAGGTGGGTGTATAATTATGTGATGGCTTGCCATCGACTTGTTCTAGGTCTGATTTAGACAAATTTAGACTGGCTTGGACAAGTTAATGTAATCAACTGATTGAATATTTTAAAGTTCTCCGGCCATGTTTTGTTCCATGAACATGTTTATGTTTATTTAAATCGAAATCAATACCCAACAATACATAATTATTTACAATTCACACATTGCAATATCTATGAAAAGCGAGAATAAGATTTTATTTGATGACATAGAAAACTTTGAACAGGTAAATTAATCCACAGGTAAATGTATTTATCAGTTATCTGGCAATAGATGTGCAGCTATACAATTCAGATTTACCTCATTTCCCCGCGCAGTCACGCAGTGGTAAAAGTAATATCTACGTCATGCAAATAATACTTATGCTTACATACAACTTACTAGCAGTTTTATATGTTTCGCTCTGGGACTATCAAGAAATGTTTATATGATGTTTAAGGGTTAAATTTGTTAATTGATAATACTGCAAAAAGAGTGGCCATTCATCTTTATGATGAGTTATGCCTCTGTAAAAATACTTTATTTTGGGTTTTGAAGATTTAAACTTATTATCGCTAAACTGGTTTCAGTAAACTATCTGTTACAGGGTTTATGTTCATGATCTGTTTGGAGGTGTTCCAATACCTACTGATTTTGAATTATAAGGTCAGAGTTCAAGGTCGCTGAGCTAAACCCGACCTTGGAAACATTTTGGCACACCATTATCATATAACTTTAAAAGTATGATTCATTTCAGATTGCATGATGTTCACATACCAGCTGACTTTTAGTTAATTACTTTGAAGGTCAAGGTCATAGTGATTAAATTTGACCTTAAAAGTTTGCTGAGAGTAATTTGATTAACATTTAAAATTATAAATCGGTAGAGAAAAAGTAACAACTTACTTTCATAGAATATGTGACCACACCACCTAAACCAGAGTCAGGATCTGTAGCCTTTACCTCAGTAACCAAGGTGCCTATTGCTGCATCCTACAATAAAACAGCTTTAACATATATGTACTTTATAATCCCCTAGTTTACAAATGCATGTATTAGTTTTAAATTTTATCATGTTGACCTGAATAGTTCTGCCGAGAAACAGGGTGCCTGAGATAAAATCTTATCTCGGCAGTTACTTTCCTATCCTGTCAGGTGCACCTCTGTTGATGACGTCAGCACCTCTTTTGATGACGTGAGAGTATATTTGATGACATCTATATTTGATGACATCTGGGTATTTTTGAACGGAAAGAAATGGGGAAAAAGGTAAACTAAATGATTTTAAACGATCAACATGATAAATATATTATCATGTTAGTGCCTGATCTCATCCAGTTTATCAGGTTCGGCATGAAAAAAATGAAACCTTTGGCACAGCTTCGGGCTTCATTTTTTTCTCAGCCTCACCTGAGACTGGATGAGATCAGGCACTAACATGATATTCTCTATCACTTGATCAAAAAAGGTCATATTACATTGCAAACTGTTGAACCATGTTATACAGCAGCTGTTGGATGAAAGCGCGCTCAACTTTTCGAGCCTTGTCTATTTAAGTGGGCAACTGAATTGAAAGTGGTGCATTATTCTGTAAAATTCATAACCAAGTTAAGGTACTTGTTTGTATGAGTTCCTCTTAGGATAGTGAATACATGTGGTAAAATTTCATAGAATTCTGTCAAGCAGTTTTTGAGATTTGAGCTTACCGAAAAAGGTTAATGAAGAAATTGCCGTAAGTCAAACTAAACTGCCTATTTAAGCAGTTTCTTAACAGTTTCTAAGCAGTTCATGTTTTAGCAGTTTTGTAACAGTTTCAGGCAGTTCATGTTTTAGCAGTTTTCATAAACTGCTTAGGAACTGCTTCTGAAATAGCCTAAGCAGTTTACTAAACTGTTAAGACTCCAAGCAGTTCTATACAAATTTACTAACATACTTGTAAGCAGTTTTCATAGCAGTTTCTTACCAGTTCAAAGTTTAATATATTGTTTATATATGTCACTTTTTGTGGACCAGCAAATATAATACCAGTACAATACGGATCAAGTTATTATAGTGATACAAAAAAACATAGAAAACATAGAAACCTGTGAAGTACTTAATATACATTTTAATTAAAGACAATGATCAGAATATGCATGCAATAAATATAATATGAGTTTTATTCAGTATAACGTCACCCGTGTAAACTTAATTATACCAGATATAACGACTTGTGAAAATTACGTGACGTCACAGTTTAGAGAGACCGTTACATCATACACGGGCGCGATTTCAACAAGCAGAAGACACAACATCGTATTTTAGAGCGTACACTTGACATATGTCATGCGCATAAACAATGTAACAAGTAGATATATATTCTTCCACGAAACAGGAACTCATTAATTCATTTTTAGAAGGAGGAAATTGTATGCTGAAAACGATGTCATCAGTTTTCGCGAATGTACGGCGATCATATATGCAGACATTTAGCGATAGGAAACAGCTCATTACAATTAATTACATGCATACTTTTATGATTAAACAATTTGTGTAGACTGTTTGGTTTATAAGCAAAATTCTAGAGGTTTTAGAACGGCAACTTGAATTGCTTTGAAAAGCAGACGGCCGTTTCCAATCAAAACAAAACAGATTCTGAATGAGATACTTTGTAAAGCAAAGAAGTAATTTGCTTGAGATAATTTGTAAAACAAAGAAGTGTATCCATATGGTCATGTTTTAATCAGGATTTTCAAGAAAATGATTTGGTACAGTTTCAAAGTATGCATGCATGCCATTTTGCTGATGACGTTCAACGCTGTCTTTCTAAAAGTCAATGTCTACAATTAATTGAGTTATATATATATTGAGCTTATGCGATAGGGCGTTGTGTGTCATCTATTTTCCATGTATCGTTTGCAGTCCTCTTGTTATTACTGGTATCTGCAGGCCATGTCTGTGTATAAAAGTGGCATTTGTGTTTTAATGGCACACTAACCAGCCATTTTGTATGCATTTCAGAAAGTAAAACTATGCCGCACACCTGTGTGCTATTGTCGCTCACCTTGCTCACATCGCTAACCTTGCTCACATCGCTCGCGTGCTTTTTAACATACAAATTAGGTAGTTCTCACCTTGCTACCCTTGCTAACATTGCTCATCTCGCTCACGTGAGATCTACCTAAATTACATGTTAAAATGGACGCGAGCATTTAGGACCAGGTTAGATCTCATGTGAGTGATCATGTGCAACATGTTAGCAAGTTTTGGTATGAGAGTCTCCTATAATTTTCCTTTTTTCTCTTCTCTTTTGATCTATTCTGGGGTTTCCGGGCTTTTTCTAGGAAACTCTTTCTGGGCTCTTTCCGCTGTTTCCATGTTTGTAGGGATTTTCTTCCAGGGTTTCCGTGGTACACTTTCTTGGGATTCCAGGGATTCCAGGATATGTATTTTTAAATTTTTCGAATCCGTTAAAATACATGGCAACGCCCAGTTTACATATTCATAAAAAATCTGGACTAGTGAGAAATTATTTGAGACTAGTCAGCAAGTTTAGCAAGGTCCTGGATTAGTGACTAAAAAAAAAAGTGCACAGCCATGTGTGTCGTCCGTCGTTAGCCAAATTCTTCAAAAGGCTTCTTCTGAGAAACCGCTTACTGGAATTCAACCAAATTTTGTGTGAAGCATCCTTATATGGACCTCCTTAAGTTTGTTCAAATTGTGCACCTGGGTTAATGAATACCTGCCTGGGGTAACAAATGCCCCCTCCACAGGGCTTATCAGTTTCACTAAAAAATCTTTAAAAATCTTCTCCGAAACTACAAGACATAGAGCTGATATTTTGCATGTAGCATTGTGTTATGGTCCTCTACTAAGTTGGTTCAAATGGTTGCCCTGGTGTCATAAATAGCAGGGCCTTAGAGGTGGCATGTTTTACATACAGTTATGTAGGGAAAACTATTAATTTGCATTCTTGAATTAATTTAGCATGTAATTAAATGATAAATTTTAACTACAGTATGTCATATTTTGCCTTGTCTATTTTCATTACTATCTATTTCTATTAATTTTAACATGAATTTCCAATTATTAAGTCAATGGCGACTTTAAAAAAAAAATCTCTAATATATAACGTTACCTTTATTTCTTTTTTTATCATTTTAGTTCCATTTGGGCTTGAATTATTTTTCACACATAATTATAGGTAGACTGTTAATTTGTTAAATTTGAATATTTTCCTGTAAATCGTCTAAGCGAGCATTAATAAACTGCTACAAGCAGTTTCTATTGAATATTCATGTAACAGGGTGGAGTCTCTTCTTTAAAAGGGCAATACAAGCAGTTTTTAGCCAGTTTCTTAATGGTTTTAGCATGATGGAATGACATATAAGCAGTTTATAAGCAGTTTAAATCACCTAATTTAAATAATTCGTGAAATTAACTGCTCCAAAACTCCAAAACTGCTCCAGAACTGCTAAGAAACTGCTAAAGTGAACAAGAACTGCTAAGAAACTGTTTATTTTCTGTCATCAAGATAAAATAAAAACTGCTATGAAACTGGCATGGCGAAGAAACTGCTAAGGAACTGCCTTCCACTTTTGACACGGGTTAAAGTAAATTGAAATTTAAGTACAAAAAGGGACATTTGTCAAAATAGGTTGTAAAATTATGTGCAAGGCATGCTACTTATTGATATCGAAATGTGATAAAGTAATAGGTTGCAGAGTTATATGATTTGCACATGGCACGTTATCGATATATACTTAATACAAGTGTGAAATGTTACTGAGTTCTGGCAGGTATTTTATAAGATATGAGCTTTCTGTAAAATGTTAACCCAGAAATTGACAAAGTACAAAAAGAGACGTAACTTTGCCAAAATAGGTTGCAAAGTTATATGACTTGCATGTGGCATGTTATCTATTTATACTGAATACATGTGTGACGTTTTTTGGACTTCTGACACGCAGTCTGTAAGATTTGAACAGGTTAACTAACAGTAATGGTAACGCCAACGCCAGGGCGCATAGAATAGCTTGCCGTTTTCTATGAAAAGTCGAGATGAAAAGTCAAAATGGCAGACTTGGATTTGACTGTTCATTAGCAGACTTAAGCACTAGGTTTACGTCAAACCATTTTTATATAAAGGATATTTGCTGACCGTGGAGTGAATTGCAGGTTTTATTTTATTTTGAGGTGAAATAAGCTAAGCATTTTCAGGAAAAAACGTTTTAGTTTTCTAACTCGGGGATAAAATAAATTATTTTATGCGTTCCAGTGATTTATATAATCCACTGTTTTCAAACAGTAAAATTACCATAAGTAAATTTCACTGTTTTTGGAACTACTTTTTCTATAGTGATATCTCCTTTCAAAAAGTTGTTATTCTTATCTCTGACTCAGTTTGCTGATAGTTGTATGTTTGCCCTGATAACTATATATTTCATAGATTTTTGCACAAATTCAGAACTATTTTTTGTCGTGTTACATTAACTAGTGATCTGTAGTTGTGAAATAGACACAAAAACACTGATGGAAGCATAAAATAAAAATACAATTTTCGGTGGTAGATGCAACTTTATTTCATCTCGTGAGCTCCCAAAACAGAACAAAATATTAACCAACGCAAAAATTGCTACAAATGTACTGTAAGAGTACAGACTTCTATTACAGTCTTATTATTTTATAATAATGTATATAAAATATTTTCAAATAAATATGTTTAAAACAATATCAAAACAGTTTATTTGTGGTAAAAAAATAAATTTATAGACTTTTAGAATTCAGTTCATTTCAGTTAAAGAAAATGATCAGTTGAATTAAATATGTTGAGGGTTTCCTTTGATTTTAAGAAGCATATTGGCCACATACAAATTAAGGTGTTCAATAGATGTACTTACCTCGGGAACTGAAATCATATATCTGTTCTTTTCAAAAGTCGGTGCTTCGTCGTTTACGTCAGTGATGTACAGGGTTATCTCTACTTCAACCTGTTAGTGGAAATACTTTTAAGGACGTGTCTTAAAAGACTCTGAGTCCACACGTCCGGGACAAGGTTTTGTGCCCTGAACAGCTAGACTCTGAGTCCAGACGTCCGGGACAAGGCTTTGTGCCCTGAACAGCTAGACTCTGAGTCCAGACGTCCGGGACAAGACTTTGCACCCTGAACAGCTAGACTCTGAGTCCAGACATCCAGGACAAGGCTTTGTGCCCTGAACAGCTTGACTCTAAGTCCAGACGTCCGGGACAAGGCTTTGCACCCTGAACAGCTAGACTCTGAGTCCAGACATCCAGGACAAGGCTTTGTGCCCTGAACAGCTAGCCTCTGAGCCCTGACATCCGGGACAAGGCTTTGTGCCCTGAACAGCTAGACTCTGAGTCCTGACATCCGGGACAAGGCTTTGTGCCCTGAACAGCTTGACTCTGAGCCCTGACATCCGGTACAAGGCTTTGCACCCTGAACAGCTAGACTCTGAGTCCAGACATCTAGGACAAGGCTTTGTGCCCTGAACAGCTAGACTCTAAGTCCTGACATCCGGGACACGGTCTAGTGCCCTGAACAGCTGGACTCTGAGTTCAGACATCCAGGACAAGGTCTAGTGCCCTGAACAGATAGACTCTAAGTCCTGACATCCAGGACAAGCCTTTGTGCCCTGAACAGCTAGACTCTAAGTCCTGACATCCGGGACAAGGTCTAGTGCCCTGAACATCTAGGCTCTAAGTCCTGACATCCGGGACAAGGTCTAGTGCCCTGAACAGCTTGACTCTGAGTCCAGACATCCAGGACAAGGCTTTGTGCCCTGAACAGTTAGACTGAGTCCAGACATTCAGGACAAGGCTTTGTGCCCTGAACAGCTAGCCTCTTGAGTCCAGACATCCAGGACAAGGTCTTTGTGCCCTGAACAGCTAGACTCTGAGTCAAGAATCCGGGACTATAAGAATCTTTCATGGGTATCCGATAAAGATAGGGAATTCCAACACGAGGTATAAGTGTTTTTATCGGAACCGAGGCTCTGCAGAGGTTTCGATTAAAACACTTATACCGAGGGTTGGAATTCCCTATCTGAACCAAATACCCACAGCTTTGTTGCCGTCAGCTACTAATGTTTTGCATGTTTTCCTGCATACCGGATGTTGGCGCACGTGAATTTTATCTCGACCCTAAGGTGAGATGGAAATATCTAGCCCCGGTAAATATCCTTGTCCGGTATGCAAGAAAAGGTCTAGTGCCCTGAACAGCTGAACTCTGTGTCTAGACATCCGGTACAAGGCTTAGCATCCTGAACAGCTAGCCTCTTGTGTCCAGATATCCAGGACAAGGCTTTATGCCCTGAACAGCTAGACTCTGGGTCCAGACATCCGGGACAAGGTCTAGTGCCCTGAACAGCTGAACTCTGAGTCCAGAAATCCAGAACGAGACTTAGCATCCTGAACAGCTAGACTCTAAGACCTGACATCCGGGACAAGGCTTAGTGCCCTGAAAAGCTACTCTGAGTCCAGAAATCCAGGACGATACTTAGCATCCTGAACAGCTACACTCCGAGTCCAGAAATCTGGGATGAGGTTTAGTGCCCGAACAGCTAGACTATGAATCCAGACATCCGGGATAAGGCTTAGTGCCCTGAACAGCTAGACTCTGAGTCCAGACATCCGGGACAAGTCTTAGCATCCTGAGCAGCTAGACTCTGAGTCTAGCCAATTGGTTCCTGATAGCTGTCCAACAGTCAAATGTGTGCCACTCTAGTAGCTACATTTTTCATCTGATCTTGACCAATCTGTAGCAGGATGCTAATGTCATTAAAAGCTTTGAAGAGTCCAAGAAGTAGACATATCGGACAACAAACAGCAGTGTTATGGCCCTTGAATTAGTTAGACATGTTATATTTGGTTTATTAGCACTCTTGGCACCATTTTTTTTCTCTTCCTTTTTTTTTATCAAACTCGGCCAGATAGATGATATTAATGAAAGCTCTGATAAGTTTGAAAACGGGCTAGATCAGCTTAGAAACGTTAGCGTTAAGGCCCTTAATGTATAGAAAAATGCTATGGTTTGCTTTGTTAAATCTCTAGTTCCATCATTTTTCAACTGATCTTTACCAAAATTGATCCAAAGGTTTATATCAGTGAAACTTGAACAAATTTAATAACCAGTCACCCCCCACCAAATGCATACTCTTTTATTTTTAGCTCTTTTAGAGTTGTCCGTCATCGTAACCGTCGTTGTCCGTCGTCCGTTAACTTTTTCTCGTTAAGACGATAGGGCCTTCATTTTTCATCCGATCATTACCAAACTTTAAAAGATTGTTAATATCAATGAAAGCTGAAATAAATTCGAAAACCAGCAAGATCGGACCAGTAACAGCGGAGTTATGGCACTTGATTTAGTTAAAAATGCTATATTTTGCTTTGTTTAGACGATAGGGCCTTTGTTTTTCACCCAATCTTTCCCAAATTTTACTAGATTGTTAATATCAATGAAACCTCGGTCAAGTTTGAAAACCAGTCAGATTCGACCAGAAACAGTGGAGTAAAGGCCCTTGATTTATTTTAAATTGCTATCTTTGGCTTTGTTAAAATGATAGAGCCTTCATTTTTCATCCGAACTTAACCAAACTTTAGAAGGTTGTTAATGTCAATGAAAGCTTTTTGGTATTTGTTTTGTTAGTATTTTTTTGTATTGATTTTTTTTTTTCATTTTTTTTTTCATTTTCCTTTTAATTACTTTTTTTAATTTTTTTGTTTTTGTTTTTGTTAACACTGTTGGATTTGACGAAACTTAGCAGGAAGCTATGATTAGTAGGTGTGCCTATTGCGTTTTTTTCCAGTTCATTGATTTTTGATGGAGTTACAGCCTCTTGACATTTACTTTAAATTTCTTGTTGACGCTACTCCTCCTAAACTGCTTGTTCGATTTCTACGAAATTTGGCAGGAAGCCTCAGTATGATGTCTAGTTGTGCAAAGCGCCGTATATCTATGAAATCTTGGACAATTTCGAAAACCAGCTAGATCTTGTTAGTAACGACAGAGTTATGGCCCTTGATTTGTTGAAAAATGCTATATTGTATTTTTCCTTTGTTAAATCTGTAGTTATTTCATTTTTTATCTGATCTTTACCATATGAGCTGTTTTAGCCAGTAGAGCGTACACAGACCCTCTTGGGCCTCTTGTTTAATTATTAATATATATGCCTTTGAATAAGGTAACAAAGCTCAACACTTTGCATTGTTTACACTCTAGTTTCTTTGTTTTTCATTCAGTCTTTGCCAACCCAACTTGTTGAAGATGTTAGTTAATGGTTAATGATAAAAGTCACCCCCTCCCTCCCGTTGAAGATGTAAGTGTGTGTCGTGTATTGTTATTTTCCTTTGTGTATATTAGTAGGCATTAAGTAAATATATGTTGTTCTTCTAAATCAACTCTTTATACAAAGGATAACATCTTTTTGTTTGACCGTATTATGTCGTGCCGTTGTCTAGCTGTCCGTCTGTCCGTTAACTTTTACCTGACAACTGATTGTGGCTGATAACGCTACAACAATGAAACTTTGTTAACATCTTCAGAATGATCCAATGAATACATCTGATAAAGGCCCAGAACTCTCTGGTTCATTTTTTTATTATTCCCCTTTGAAAAAAACTTAACCTTGTTTTTTACAAGTGATTGTGGCTAATAACTTTCAAGGCTGAACAATGAAACTTTGCACACATCTTCAACATGATCTTATGAATGCATCTTATAAAAGCCCATAACTCTCCGGTTTATACTTTGATAGAGGGGATTGAGAAGAAGTGCAGAGTGCAAGAACTGTAACTCTGTCATCATTCAAATTAGAGTTATTGCCCTTTGTAATTTTATACTTTGAATTTTTGTCCGGAGCATATCTTCAAAACTACTGATGGGACTGCAATGTATCTTCACTCAATGATAGAGGGCAATGAGAGGAAGTGCAGAGTGCAAGAAACGTAACTATGTCGTCATTCAAATTTAAAGTTATTGTCCTTTGTAATTTTATACTTATTGTTTGGAGGGCTTGTTTCAGCCAAAGGTTTTTAGACTTTTCAGACAAAATTCATCTAGTACCTAAATAAGTTGTATATCAGTGAAACAGCACTTTTTAGTGGTAAGTAAAAAAGCCTTACTTTTCAAAATCGGTTGAGAAATAAAAATTTCATGCACTAAAGCTATTTTTGATGGAGCATTTTCAATGCAAAATTTTGCTTCATGAAAAATATAAAGAAAAATTCTTTTTTTAAGAATTTTTATCCAAAAGTTGTTTTAAATTGTTGGATATTCATAAATTAAGACACCCTGGAAGTTTTTTAGCAAAATATGAAGGCTAACTGAAGATATTTGAAATTTCTTAATTTTCTGTTGTCCCATCAACAAGGAATTTACATAGGAAAACCCTATCAAAAAATATTTAGGCTGTAAAATATTTATTTCTCAATCGATTTTCAAAACTACCAACAAGACCATATGGTAAGTTGAGGGTACATTTCGGGGAGCATCCATCGGTTCTACCGATTTTCTTGTTAAAATTATTTCTCATGGAACAGGCGTATATGCTCCACTAGGCGATGCTCTTGCTTTTTAATGCAAACAAAAGGTCAGGTTCTGCAGCAATATACTTATCCAAATAAAACTTATGTTTTAAGTAGGGATTTTACTTACAACATTTCCTTCCCCTCCGTGATTGTCTTCAATTGTAAATCTTAATTTTATGTTTGTCTGAAACAAAAGAAAGAAAATTTGCCTCTTGGCAAGCAATAAGTATATGACTGTGACTATAAACTGGTTTTGTTTTATTTCAAAACTCTATGCTTCTATACTTGTTAACATATTAACATGTTTTCTACACATTACCGGTATTGGAAACGACGCTATGGAGACACAGATCTTTTTGATGGCATTAGACCGAAAATATTTAGTTCAGTGTCCAGTGAACAAGTAAGTGTTCTTAAAGTGAAATAAATGTGAAATAAAAACTTGAAAGAAAATCTGTTACAATTTGTTCCCTAAAAAAACAAAGTAAAATCCTTGCTTGAACTTCACTTCTGTGGCTGGGATGGTAAAGACGCTGCATTTGAAACCTTTCTCCCTATTGTGGGTTTGCATCCCACTGAGAGCTTGACTTTAAGTGAGAACTTGTTGATTATTAGGGATGTGGAAGGTATACAGTACTGGTTCCACCCAGGAAAAAGCGGACGGTCTGCCTCCACCACTAAGTTGACCGTCATATATAGTCTAAAATGTACTGAAATGATGTGAAACACCATTTAAGCAACGACTGAACTGCTTAAATGTAAACACAAATAGGAGATGTTTACAAAATCAGAAATACCATTGTTTGTTAAAACTGCCTCCTGGATTTCTGTATCATCAGTAATAGGGATATATTTCGGCTAAAGCTCAATGATGTCACATAGTGTGTTAACCTCTCAATACGATGTCCGACATAATAAACCTATACTTTTGTATATATACCATGTAAGTAATTAACTGTTTGTTTTTAGAACATACTATAAGATTGAGCCCTATTACTTATAATGTTGAGGAAAATGAGGAAAATACCTGCATATACAGTCATATATAACGAATCTTTTGGGTATTGTTGATTTTGTTTGAGTGGAGAGCATATATGTTTTAAATAGCCTTTTTTATTTGAAAGTTGTCGAGATGTAGACAAACTCTAGCTTTTTTTACATGTTACATTGATCCATAGGTGCCTGGAACTCTCAAATTCAGCCTCGGACAATCAGACCCCTAATCAGACCACTACATGTACATAATTATATATACATTAACCCATAACCCACTAAGCACGACACTATAATGGCTGTTGCATCCATTGTAAGCCCAGATCAGCCTGCGAATAACTCGCAGGCTGATCATGGTTTGCAATGTATGGCTGCTGATCAGTCATTTCCCCAAAACATCCCTTTGTCACACAAATGGAATGGTCTTAATTCAAAGAAAGAACAGTCCATTATATACATGTAACGGGTTAAGGGTTAAGGCCTTCATCCAGAAAAGGTCCTCAGATCCAGGCACCTGTGATTGAGCTTGCTTAACTTGTGCGTTAATCGGTGATTCATGCCCTCAAATATAATCCTTACATATTTATATCGAGGCTTCTTAGGTCCTCAATAGGGAGATGGCAGTAAATTAAGGTATACCTAAACCTTAAATATTTACGCCAAGGCTCCCTAACTCCGCAGTAGGGGGTTGGCAGTAAAGGTATACCAAAACCTTACATATTTATGTTTAGGTTTCTTATGTCCTCAATAGGGGGTTGGCAGTAAAGGTATACCAAAACCTTACATATTTATGTTTAGGTTTCTTATGTCCTCAATAGGGGGTTGGAAGTAAAGGTATACCAAAACCTTACATATTTATGTTTAGGTTTCTTATGTCCTCAATAGGGGGTTGGAAGTAAAGGTATACCAAAACCTTACATATTTATGTTTAGGTTTCTTATGTCCTCAATAGGGGGTTGGAAGTAAAGGTATACCATTGGAAGTAAAGGTAGACCTAAACCTTATATATTTATGTTTAGGTTTCTTATGTCCTCAATAGGGGGTTGGAAGTAAAGGTATACCAAAACCTTACATATTTATGTTTAGGTTTCTTATGTCCTCAAGAGGGTGTTGGAAGTAAATGTATACCATTGGAAGTAAAGGTAGACCTAAACCTTAAATATACTGATAGAAGTAAATAACATATAAATCTCATTGACCAGATTCTAGGATATGTGTAGAAGCGGTCATGGGCAATATAACTTACATACTTATCAGTTATATTAAGGGAATAAGTCTCAAAAGAAATATGCGAAAACAATAGCAACATGTGGTAATTACATGTTTTACAGAAATTATAATTTCGCTCTTATTTCAATGTAAAGGGAGGTAATTTCACATATGGTAAACTTTGGTTCCCTATACTTTGCAATGTTTAATCTTGCTCTTTATCTTATTTGTATTTTTAAATATGAAATAGTATGTTTTAACCAAATGGGAGAGAACTCTGATACTTACATTGGAATACAAAAAGTAAGTGAAAAAGAAGATCAACCTAAGTCATGCCGATGATTTAAAATGCTTCACAATATATTTATTTAAGCTAGATGTGCATAAGGGCATGCTAAACTTTATTTTTTCAGTATATTTATGTCAAGGCTTCCTTGAATATCAATAGGGGGTTGGGAGTAAAGATTTAGCAAAACCTTAAATATTTATGTTGAGGCTTCCTAGGTCCTCAATACAGGGTTGGAAGTAAAGGTATAGCAAAAAAATAAATATTTATGTTGAGGTTTACTAGGTCCTCAATAGGGGGTTTGAAGAAAAGGTATACCTAAACCTTAAATATTTATTTATTGCACCTCGCACAAAATTCTAGGCATCTCATTGGATGAGTGTGGTCACGTGGTGACCCCCTATTTTTCTATAATGGGTCAGTAGATTTCATAGAGGGTCACTAAAACAATATGGACTACCATTCCGATTCAAAGTTTAAATCATTTGCAAATAGTTCTTTAAGGCATTAGTAACAAACATGATAAGTAAATTAATAATGTTTTTAAACGGTACCGGTCGTGACATCAAGACATCAAATTGCGCGAACGTCTCAATGACGTTGACATGCCATTAAAATGGGTTAAATATCGGTGTTTGTCTTAAAAATGGTGCTCGATGCAATAAATCAGTTATTAGGTTTGTTACTGACCCCCTACAGAAATATGTGGAGTCTGTCAGATATATAGGGGGACTCGGCTATTGCCTTGCCCCCTATAAATCTTACTGACCCCACATATTTCTGTAGGGGGTCATAATAACAAACACAATAACTAATAATGTCGAGGCTTCCTAGGTCCTCAGTATGGGGCTGAAGTAAAGGTATACCAAAACGTTAACTATTTATGTCGAGGCTTCCTAGGTCCTCAATAGGGGGTTGGAAGTTAAGTTATTCCTGAGCAGTAGTTATAGTTTACATACGATATGAAAATTATGTAAAATATATGCAATATTGAGCAGATTATAGTCTTCAATTTCTGTTAAATATTTTGTGCTGTCATTTTGTATCTACCAAATGTCAATGTATTTATAGTAACAAATATCGGCTTTTCCCCCACTAGTATAATTTGTTGTGTAGTTATAATACAGCAAATGTAACAGTTGTTGAAAGTTGCAGCTGATCAATGCAATGTATATACATTGTTAGCTATGCTTTGCATGTTTCTCGCTTACTGTGTATTCTCTATCCAGAGGAGCAATAAGTATTATGTCGACTGTTCTGCCTGTCACACTAGAACCTCGGGGATTCCCTAACTTCACAATTCGATACGTAGGGTGTGTGGGAGGGATGGAGAAGAACAATTGTTGGGGACCGTCATCATCTATTGCTGTTAGGTTTCCGATGATTGTACCTGAATAAACACACAATATTTGAATGAATTTAAAAGTTACAGTAAGTGTGTTATAATAAACATCTTGAACAAACCATTTTTTAGCATATTTTTTAGCATATATAAACCTATTACCGTTGGACACCAATAACTCTGGCTGGTTAAGGTTAATGTAAATTCTTTATGAATCACATTGAATTATATAGGGAATTTGCAGAAGAGACCAAACTAATGCATGTCTATTAAAGTATTTTTACACAGATTTTTTTTTATCAAGTCTTTACATACCAATCTAGGTAGAAGGGGCAATAAATACTAAAATAAATACGTATAAAGTTTATAAAATCACATATATAAAACATATATGATGAAAGTAAATGAGATCAATATGGTGGCAGCCACAACAAAACACATTTCAGTAAATCAGGCAACATGAGCTACCTCCATGTAGATGGCCACTGGTGCCATCACAGATATATTTACACAGTACTGGTATACGTCTTTGTTGAACCCATCAGCATGTACAATTTCAACCTTTTTAGCTCACGTGAGCCAAAGACTCAGAGTGAGCTATTGTGACCACTTTTCGTCTGTCGTCTGTCCACACGTCTGCCCGTCCATTTGTCTGTCAAAAATTATAAACAACATTCCCTCTAAAACCGTATGGTCAATTTTGACCAAATTTCACATGGATAAACCAGAGGTCATTTACTTTCAAATTTCAAAAAATAGGTCAACGCTACATTCAAGATAGCCACCATTACCATATATGGTCGAAACCATAAAAGTCTTCTTCTCAAGAACCACTGAACAGATTTTGACAGTTTTTGTGTTGCCTGCATAGCATGGTAGACACTTAGGGATCACTTTGTCATCCGTCTTTCACGCTTTAACCTGCAACCCAACCTTGGCCATAGCTTAAATTTTTTTTGACCTATATCTATGTTCACGAAACTTCACACACATCAAGGAATGTCGTTACACATGTCCAATAACTCTGACTTTCATTTTGGCAGAGTTATGCCGCTTTTCATAAAACTTTAACCTGCAACCTAACCTAGCTCATAACTTGGCAAAATATTGACCTATGATCATGAAACTTTATACAGTTCTTCCTTATGAATTATCCAATGCAAATTCATGTCCCATCTTCATAAACACTAAAAACAAACTGCTCCAATATTCATGAAGGATTGCACCCACTATCTTCAAACTTTATAGTTAAATCGAACTTGCTGAAATAAACACACGGCTCGTCCATCGTTAATTTATGCTTCAAATGACTTCTCAGAAAATGCTAGGCCAATCTTGACCAAACTTCAAGTGGATGATGCTTTTCAAATTTGTTAAAATTAGGTCGAAATTCAAGATGGCCGTCGTTACCATAAATGGTTGAAACCTTAAAAAATCTTCTCAAGAGACGGATTTCGTCATTTTTTTTTAAATGATTGCCAATGCCTAGACTATCAAGTTGGTTCAAATGATGTCTCCGGGATCAAAAATGGCCATGCCCTGGGGGTCCAAAGTTTGTTTATGGCAATTTTGCATGTTTTGCATAGACTTATATAGGTAGAAAAATTAAAAACTTCCCTGAAACCACAAGGCACAGAGCTCTCATATATTACATGTCGCATCAGCTTATGGTCCTCTAGCAAGTTTGTTCATCAAATGGTGACCCTGGGGTCAAATTTGACCACATCCCGGAGGTCACAGTTTTACATCGACTTATACAGGGAAAAACTTAAAAAAATCTCTGAAACTACAAGAGCCAGAGGTTTAATATTTTGCATTTACTATAATCTTATGGTCCTCTTCCAAGTTTGTTAAAATGGTGACCCCGGGGTTAGATTTGGTCCCGCCCCAGTGGTCACGTTTTACATAGACTTATATAGGGAAAAACTTAAAAAATCTTCTTGTCTGAAATACAAGAGGCAGAAGTTTAATTATTTACATTTACCATAAACATACTGATACAACCATTCAACCAGCATTGGCCCCGGGGTCCATCCCCATCCCTTGGGACACAGTCCCTGGGTCATAACTTGGAAACCATTGAGATCCTCGCCCTATAACCATATATACTCTTACTGTGCCTGAACACTTTAAGGTGGGTTTGGGAATTTGCGATGTTATGCCATCGACTGTGTGATCTCATTCCGTTATGAAATTGTAAGCTTGTTTGACAATCTTTTCATCTTTGCGAAGGCCATCAGGTGAGCGATTCAGGTCCATTTTGGTCCATTTTGGTCCATTTGTTTATACAAGCAATAACTCAAAACAATAATGTCATGTACCTTTCAATCCAACTATTGCATGTAGCCCATTAATGAGATGGTTAGGGGATTTTCATTTAAAGTTTAACCATTCAGAATTAAGAATAATGGATTAAGGATGTAAGAATAGCTTACCGACTGGTGTGTTTTCCGATCTGATGATTACTTGATTGTTGTTGAGTACCTGAGGACCATTGTTTCGTTTTCCTAGAAAACACAAAGAATAAACTAAAAGGAATGCTTAGTTCAACACATTCAGTCTGCCTTGAACAACTGACTAGTTGGAAAATTTCCTGGGAAAGTTTTATGCTATCCTATAACATATTTTGAGAATTAAAACTCTACAGACACAATATAAACGTCTTTAAACAGCCAGGCCAAAACCAAGACTACAGAGTCATTTAAGAGTTACCAACTAAAAATAATTCATTTTACGCATATTCAGTAATGGGTATTTCAAGAACAATTGAATAAACATATACTTTTAATTGGCACATATACATGTATACGTTATTATATGACTTGAACACTCTGACCGAGTTTTGATGAACATATTTGTAGTGTGATTTTGCCATTATTTGGCGGGTTAGTTTCTTCGAATTAAGAGTTATCAACTCATAATTCAGTTTATGCATATTCAACAACGGGTATTTTAAGAATCTGTTAATAAATCTTAATAAATCTTTACTTTTTATCAGGACATATACATTATTATATAACCTGAACACTCTGACAGAGCTTTGATGAACAGTTTTGTAGTGTAACTATGCCTTTCTTTAAATATAAGGTCTGCCCCTCTCTGATCGATCCCCTGATTTGTATTATTGTAAAACTGTACACTATGGTGGTACCTGTATGTATTAACTCAATATAATACAGACCCATAGCTAAAGCTGCCACTAACCAAGGCAGTTGCTTTTGTGAGAATATACTAAAAACTGAAGTAGTCATGAATGTAGCATAGTAGTCAAGGCCCAATGGAAGTCAAGCTTGAGATGGGGCTCAATGTGGTGTTGACCGTTGGTTAGGGGGTCAGTGGGGTGAAGCATCCTGAAGTCCGAGACTGTCTTTGGTTGAATTTTAGTTTAGAGGTATACTTGTAATACTGTTCATATGATCATATATTTGACTGAATTCATTTAGGTCACACACTTTACCAGAGCGATGCGGAAATCCTGGTTAAACTATACTAAATTGTATCGGAGTTTTGGTATAAAATATACTAAATTTTATTAAAAATATTGCAGACAAAAAACATTTTGGTCAAATTGTTAGAATGCGTGAGAATGTAGAATGTATGCATTTGAGCATGATTTGACACCAAAATACGTGTGTCTCACGCCCAATGCATGAAACTTGACAGGTATGAATGTTGAAATAATTTTTTTTTTCTAAAATTTCAGTGCTGGCTATTTTTCTAGCCTAACAAATACTCCCAGAAACATTAATGACAGCTTTTCCCCACAATTTATTAAAAGATAGAATATACATCAGAGTTCAAACAAATCTAATATGATGTCAAAATGTGCATATCGACCCAGTATTATTGGAGTTATGGCCCTTTTTAGCTCTACTGGCCGAAGGCCAGCAGAGCTTATGGGATGCCGAGTTGTCCGTCGTCCGTTGTCGGCGTTAACTTTTGGCTCGTTAAGACGATAGGGCCTTCATTTTTCATCCGATCTTTACCAAACTTTAACAGGTTGTTAATATCAATGAAAGCTCGGATGGCTTCGAAAACCAGCCAGATTGGACAAGTAACAGCGGAGTTATGGCCCTTGATTTAGTTAAAAATGCTATATTGCTATATTTTGCCTCGTTATGCCGATAGGGCCTTCATTTTTTAGCTCTACTGGCCGAAGGCCAGCAGAGCTTATTTGATGCCGAGTTGTCCGTCGTCCGTCTGTCGTCCGTCGTCCGTCCGTCCGTCGTCCGTTGTTAACTTTTGTCTCGTTAAGACGATAGGGCCTTCATTTTTCATCCAATCTTTACCAAACTTTCACAGGTTGTTAATATCAATAAAAGCTTGGATGAGTTCGAAAACCAGCCAGATCGGACAAGTAACAGCGGAGTAATGGCCCTTGATTTAGTTAAAAATGCTATATTGCTAAATTTTGTCTCGTTAAGACGATAGAGCCTTCATTTTTCATCCTATCTTTACCAAACTTTACCACATTGTTAATATCAATGAAAGCTCGAACAAGTTCGAAAACCAGCCAGTTCGGACCAGTAACAGTGGAGTTATGGTCCTTGATTTAGTTAAAAATGCTATATTGCTATATTTTGCCTCGTTAAGACGATAGAGCCTTCGTTTTTCATCCTATCTTTACCAAACTTTACCACATTGTTAATATCAATGAAACCACGGACAATTTCGAAAACCAGCCATATCGGACTAGTATCAGCGGAGTTGTAGCCCTTGATTTAGTTAAAAATGCTATATTTTGCCTCGTTAAGACGATAGGGGCTTCATTGTTCATCCCATCTTTTCCAAACTTTATAAGATTGTTAATATCAATGAAACAAGTTCGAAAACAGCCATATCGGACCAGTAACATTGGAGTTATGGCCCTTGATTTATTTCAAAATGCTATATTTTGCCTCGTTAAGACGATAGGGCCTTCATTTTTCATCCGATCTTTACCAAACTTCATCAGATTGTTATTGTCTATGAAAGCTTGGTCAAGTTCGAAAACCAACCAGATCGGACTAGTAACAGCGGAGTTATGGCCCTTGCTTTTGTTAAAAATGCTATAATTTGCCTCGTCATACGATAGGGCCTTCATTTTGCATCTGATCTTTGCCAAACTTTACCAGATTTTACGACTGTCTTTTTTATATTATTAATAATTTTATTTTAATTATTATTATTTATTATTTATTTTTTTTATTTTTTTTTATTTTTTTTTATTTTTTTTTTAATTAATATAAAAAAAAAAAATTCATTTTTTTTTTTGAAATTATTCCTTTTTTTTTCATATTTTTAGCTCTACTGGCCGAAGGCCAGCAGAGCTTATGGGATGCCGAGTTGTCCGTCGTCCGTCCGTCGTCCGTCCGTCGTCCGTTGTTAACTTTTGTCTCGTTAAGACGATAGGGCCTTCATTTTTCATCCAATCTTTACCAAACTTTAACAGGTTGTTAATATCAATGAAAGCTCGGATGAGTTCGAAAACCAGCCAGATCGGCCAAGTAACAGCGGAGTTATGGCCCTTGATTTAGTTAAAAATGCTATATTGCTATATTTTGCCTCGTTAAGACGATAGGGCCTTCATTTTTCAACCTATCTTTACCAAACTTTACCACATTGTTAATATCAATGAAAGCTCGGACAAGTTCGAAAACCAGCCAGATCGGACCAGTAACACCAGAGTTATGGTCCTTGAATTAGTTGAAAATGCTATATTGCTATATTTTGCCTCGTTAAGATGATAGGGCCTTCGTTTTTCATCATATCTTTACCAAACTTTACCACATTGTTAATATCAATGGAAGCTCGGACAAGTTCGAAAACCAGCCATATCGGGCTAGTAACAGCGGAGTTATGGCCCTTGATTTAGTTAAAAATGCTATATTTTGCTTGTTAAGACGCTAGGGGCTTTATTGTTCATCCAGTCTTTACCAAACTTTATCAGATTGTTAATATCAATGAAAGCTCGGACAAGTTCGAAAACCAGCCATATCGGAATAGTAAGAGCGGAGTTATGGCCCTTGTTTTAGTTAAAAATGCTATATTTTGCCTCGTTAAGACGATAGGGGCTTCATTGTTCATCCGATCTTTATCAAACTTTATCAGATTGTTAATGTCATTGAAAGCTCGAACAAGTTCGAAAACCAACCATATCGGATCAGTAACAGTGGAGTTGTGGCCCTTGATTTAGTTAAAAATGCTGTATTTTGCCTCGTTAAGATGATAGGGGCCTTAATGTTCATCTGATCTTTACCAAACTTTATCAGATTGTTAATATCAATGAAAGCTCGAGCAAGTTTGAAAACTAGCCATATCGGACCAGTAACAGCGGAGTAATGGCCCTTGATTTAGTTAAAAATGCTATAGTTTGCCTCATTAAGACGATAGAGACTTCATTGTTCATCCAATCTTTACCAAACTTTATCAGATTGTTAATTTCAATGAAAGCTTGGACAAGTTCGAAAACCAAACATATCGGATCAGTAACAGCTTAGTTATGGCCCTTGATTTAGTTCAAAACGCTATAAAACACTATATTTTGCCTCGTTCAGACGAGAGGGCCTTTATTTTTCATCCGATCGTTACCAAACTTTTATTTTTTTAATTATTTTTTTTTAAATTAATATATTTATTTTATTTTTTTTATTTTTTTATTTTTTTAAATTTTTAAATTTTAATTATTTTTTTTAATTTTTTTTTTTTAATTTTTTATTTTATTTTTTTTTAATTAATATTTATTTTTTTAGCTCTATGTTGGACCAGTCCAACAAGTAACAGAGGAGTTATGGCTCTTGATTTAGTTAAACATGCTATATTTTGCCTCGTTAATACGGTAGATCTTCGTTTTCATCTGATCTTTACCGAACTTTAACAGATTCTTTAGTTATGGCCCTTGATTTAATTCAAAAGCTGTTTTTTGCCCGAAACTTCCAAAAAAACGTAAATGGCAGACACTCGCTTCATTGATGTTATAAGAGCCATGTTAGCCAGTAGAGCGTCCACAGGCCCTCTTGGGCCTCTTGTTTTTTTTTTACCTCTATGTTGGACCAGTCGGACGAGTAACAGAGGAGTTATGGCTCTTGATTTAGTTAAAAATCCTATATTTTGCCTCGTTAATACGATATGGCCTTCATTTTTCATCTGATCTTTACCAAACATTACCAGATTCTTTGGTTATGGCCCTTGATTTAGTTAAAAAGCTGTTTTTGCCCGAAACTTTCAAAAAAACGTAAATGGCAGTCACTCGCTTCATTGATGTTATAAGAGCCATGTTAGCCAGTAGAGCGTCCACAGGCCCTCTTGGGCCTCTTGTCATCCTATCTTTACCAAACGTTACCACATTGTTGATATCAATGAAAGCTCGGACAAGTTCGAAAACCAGCCAGATCGGACCAGTAACAGCAGAGTTATGGTCCTTGATTTAGTTAAAAATGCTATATTGTTATATTTTTCCTCGTTAAGACGATAGGGCCTTCGTTTTTCATCCTATCTTTACCAAACTTTACCACATTGTTAATATCAATGAAAGCTCGGACAAGTTCGTAAACTAGCCATATCAGACTAGTCACAGGGGAGTTATGGCCCTTGATTTAGTTAAAAATGCTATATTTTGCATTGTTAAGACGATATGGGCTTCATTGTTCATCCGATCTTTACCAAATTTTATCAGATTGTTAATGTCGTTGAAAGCTCGAACAAGTTCGAAAACCAGCCATATCGGACCTGTAACAGCGGAGTGATGGCCTTTGATTTAGTTAAAATATATTTTGCCTCGTTAAACCGATAGGGGCTTCATTGTTTATCCGATCTTTACCAAACTTTATCAGATTGTTAATATCAATGAAAGCTCGGACAAGTTCGAAAACCATTCATATCGAACTAGTAACAGCGGAGTTATGGCCCTTGATTTAGTTCAAAATGCTATATTTTGCCTCGTTAAGACGATAGGGCCTTCATTTTTCATCCGATCTTTACCAAACTTTATCAGATTGTTAATGTCTATGAAAGCTTGGTCAAGTTTGAAAACCAGCCAGATTTAACCATTAACAGCAGAGTTATGGCCCTTGATTTTGTTAAAAATGCTATAGTTTGCCTCGACAGAGGATAAGGCCTTCATTTTGCATCTGATCTTTGCCAAACTTTAGAAGATTTAATGACTTTCTTTTTTTATATTATTATTATTTTTATTTTTTTATTTTATTTTTTTATTTTTTTTAATATATTTTTTTTTGATTTTTTTTTTTTTATTATTATTATTTTTTTATTATTTTTTTTTTTTTAATTTTTATTTTAATTTTTTTTTTATTATTTTTTTTTATTTTTTTTTATTTTTTATTTTTTTTATTTTTTTTTTTAGCTCTATGTTAGATCAGTCGGACCAGTAACAGAGGAGTTGCGGCTCTTGATTTAGTTAAAAATGCTATATTTTGCCTCGTTAATATGGTAGGGCCTTCATTTTGCATCTGATCATTACCAAACTTTACCAGATTCTTTAGTTATGGCCCTTGATTTAGTTAAAAAGCTGTTTTTTGCCCGAAACTTTCATAAAAACGTAAATGGCAGTCAGTCGCTTCATTGATGTTATAAGAGCTGTGTTAGCCAGTAGAGCGTACACAGGCCCTCTTGGGCCTCTTGTTTTGTCAAATGTAACGTCAAAATATCTTGGGTGTCTATTCATTCCCACACTTTTCTACCGACTGCTTCCAAACTTTGGAGGATGCTTACCTATGATGTCAAGATGTGCATATCGTTTCAGTGTTGAAATCGACCCATTCTTACCGGAGTTATGGCCCTTTTTGTTTGTAAAATTTTACGTCAAAATATCTTGTGTTGATCTCCTCCCACAATTTTCAACCGATTGCTTCAAAACTGTACAGGATGCTTACTGATGATGTCAAGATGTGCATATTGTTTCGGCATCATAATCGACCTAGTATTACCAGACTTATGGCCCTTTTTTCGTCAAATTTTACATTTAAATATCTTTTGTGTTTATCTCCTTCCACAGTTTTCCTCTTTTTCTTTTCAAACTTTACAGGATGCTTACCTATGATATCAAAATATGCATATCAATTCAGCATCAAAATCGAACCAGTATTACCAGAGTTACGCCCCTTTTTCGTCAAATTTTACGTTTTACACTGTTTCGTTTTCAGTGGGGGCATCCGTGTCCCATGGACACATTTCTAGTTCAGAATGAGTATATGAGGCCATTTTTTTTTTTTAATATGTTATGAGGTCTAGTTTAGAGAAAATACACTTGCCACTAGCCTGACTTGAAGTCTAGTTTAGAACAAGACCTTGGTCTGAGGGTGTCTCGCCCACCGCAGCAAACCGCATATGAAATATTTTAATAAATTTGTGCTTAAATGATGTCCACCAAAGACAACACTTCATATGACCAAGTATCAAACAAACAAAAGCGAGGTAATCATGTGAGGTTAAGTTACCTAACCAAGGTTAAGTTACCTAGCTAAGGTTAAGTTTGGGGAAAATAATGCAAAATATGACCTTGCCCTTGGTATTTTTTGTCGTCCGGCGATGTCCACCAATGCCAACAATACATATGACCAAGTATCAAAGACATAAAGTGAGACAATCACATAAGTTAACTGAGGTCAAGTTACCTAACCAAGGTTAAGTTTGGTTAAATGAAAAAACATGATCTTGACCTTGGTATTTTTTTGTCATTCAGCGATGTCCACCAATGCCAACAATACACATGACCAAGTATCAAAGACATAAAGTGAGGCAATCACATAAAGTTAACTGAGGTTAAGTTACCTAACCAAGGTTAGGGAAAATAAGCAAAATATGACCTTGACCTTGGTAATTTTTGTCATTCAGTGATGTCTAACAATGCCAACAATACATATGACCAAGTATCAAACAAAGAAAATGTGGCAATCACATACATTAAACTAAGGTTAACTTACCAAATCAAGGTTAAGTTACCTGACCAAGGTTAAGTTTTGGGAAAATAATGCAAAATATGTCCCTTGACCCAACAAAGCATCTGAAAAAGTTTCAGAAAAACTCAAGCAGCGGTTGTTGAGATATAGTTAATTTAAAATGCGGCCACCAGCGCTGGAAAAGTGACTGCTATGTCTCGCTCCTCACTATCGTGGGCGAGACAAAAATACCTCCCACCAAACATTTTAGAGGTTTAATGTGTACAAAAAAATTCAAAAACAAATAATGGCCTCATATAAATGCCCCCCTTTTATAAATGCAGCGCCCCTGGGGACATTTGAATGGGGTATATGGTATTTTCCAGAGTATCTATATCGGAGAATTATGATAGAAGCGTAACTCTGCGTAACTGAAATCACTTGGAACAGTCTATTAAATCATTTTAGAATTATATTATATTTAGAAATTTTCAATAAACTCATTACTCCGTGAGAGATACAAACAATCTTAATCTGTTTTTCACAGCAATTTAAAGGCTCAATCAATTCTCAGAACTCTCTGAGTTGCATCATAATGGCATGACGTGGTCATTATACCAGAATGGGATGTCACAATTATACCAGAAAGTGATGTCATATTAGAAACAACCTAATGATGAAACCTGTTAATTTAGGAAGGTGGAGAAACTCAATACATTCTCAGAACTGATTGAGTTTACTTGGCATTGAGTTATGAGGTTCTTAAAATTGAGAACCACCAAATTATAATAACAAAATAATTCTAACATTATTTAATAGACTGTTTTAGAAAACGTGGAATACAAATGCACATCTTTGATTTATGTTGTATAATCTCTTTTTCTATATTTCAGTCAAGGAGATGGTGAAGGGACTGATCAAGGATGTATTTACCAAGCAGCCGGCCATAAACTTTGAAACATATATTGATGCCATTGATCACATTATCTGAGGAGTGATCTGATTCTGAAGAGATGGGGCCTGATTCTGAAGAGATGGGGCCTGATTCTGAAAATGTGGGGCCTGATTCTGAAGATGTGGGGCCTGATTCTGACGAGCTGGGGCCCGAATCTGAAGAGGTGGGTCTGATTCTGAAGAGATGGGTCTGATTCTGAAGAGATGGGGCCTGGTTCTGAAGAGATGGGGGCCTGATTCTGAAGAGATGGGCCTGATTCTGAAGAGATGGGCCTGGTTTTGAAGATGTGGGGCCTGATTCTGACGAGCTGGGGCCTGTTTCCGAAGTAGTGGGTCTGAATCTGAAGAGATGGGTCTGATTCTGAAGAGATGGGGCCTGGTTCTGAAGAGATGGGGGCCTGATTCTGAAGAGATGGGCCTGATTCTGAAGAGATGGGCCTGATTCTGAAGAGATGGGGCCTGGTTCTGAAGAGATGGGGGCCTGATTCTGAAGAGATGGGCCTGATTCTGAAGAGATGGGCCTGGTTTTGAAGATGTGGGGCCTGATTCTGACGAGCTGGGGCCTGTTTCCGAAGTAGTGGGTCTGAATCTGAAGAGATGGGTCTGATTCTGAAGAGATGGGGCCTGGTTCTGAAGAGATGGGGGCCTGATTCTGAAGAGATGGGCCTGATTCTGAAGAGATGGGCCTGGTTCTGAAGATGTGGGCCTGATTCTGACGAGATGGGGCCTGTTTCCGAAGTAGTGGGTCTGAATCTGAAGAGATGGGTCTGATTCTGAAGAGATGGGGCCTGATTCTGAAGAAATGGGCCTGATTCTGAAGAGATGGGTGCCTGATTCTCAAGAGATGGTGCCTGGTTCGGAAGAGATAGGGCCTGATTCTGAAGAGATGGGGCCTGATTCTGAAGAAATGGGCCTGATTCTGAAGAGATGGGGCCTGATTCTGAAGAGATGGGCCTGATTCTGAAGAGATGGGTGCCTGATTCTCAAGAGATGGTGCCTGGTTCTGAAGAGATAGGGCCTGATTCTGAAGAGATGGGGCCTGATTCTGAAGAAATGGGCCTGATTCTGAAGAGATGGGGCCTGACTTTGAAGAAATGGGGGCCTGATTCTGAAGCGATGGAGCCTGGTTCTGAAGAGATGGGTCTGATTCTGAAGAGATGGGGCCTAATTCTGAAGAGATGGGCCTAATTCTGAAGAGGTGGGGCCTAATTCTGAAGCTTGGAAAATCAGTCCTATAATATCTTCTGAGATAATCCATAAACTAGTCAATAAATAAAGTGCACCATCTCATCTGCTACATATAAGTTTCTTTGTTGTTTTACTGTTTTGTTTGTGGTAAATGGGAGTTAAATGCATTTTAAAGTTATGTTGATCCTGTTATTTGTTCAAGCACTAAACAACAACTATTGAAGTCATCTAAAACATAAGGCAATACAAGTAATAATATGTAACTATATACCATTCACCCACAACTTACGCTATGGTATATAGTACTGGAAAATCTGCTCTCATTGGGCTTATACACAGGCACCCGGCACAGAGCTAGGATAGTAAAAGATGGATTTGAGTGGTTAAAATATAAATTGAGTTCTGGACCCCCAAAAAATGGTTATATATATGTATATATATTATATTCGGAGTTCTGGACCCCCAAAAAATGGTTATATATATGTATATATATTATATTCTCAAAAAATGGTTATATATATGTATATATATTATATTCTTATAATATTTATACATATATATAACCATTTTTTGGGGGTCCAGAACTCAATTATTTAATATTTTAACCACTCAAATCCATCTTTTCCTATCCTAGCTCTGTGCCGGGTGCCTGTGGGCTTATATTGCATGAAAATGTGTACAGTAATAAAGTAAATATAAAGAATGTTTAGCAAGAACCGAGACGTTTTGAAACCACATGATCCCTCACCCCGACAAAGCTACCTCTTATCAGACATAGCAAAACTTAAAGTAACTATCCCGCTAACAGCAACCAAATTTTACATGTGTAAACCATTTCTAAACCAACTGATAGAACTTACATATTTAGAGAATTGAATTGAATTGAATTGAGGTTTTAAGACGCACCAACACATGAAATGGTTATATGGCGCCTAATAGGCATGAACATGCCAGGCTCATCTTCCATGTACATCGAGATAAAATATGGAAAATGGGCCTAGAACCTTCTCACCCTGAACTGCAGAATCCAAACGCTATAGACACAGTATAAACGGCTTTTGCCAGCCAGGCCAAACCCCAAAACTGGAGCGTCAAATAAAAGTTACCAACTCATATTTCATTTTACGCATATTCAATTGGGAGTACTTTAAGAACCCATGAAAAAAATCTATACTTTAATTGGCATATATATATCCTCCATTTACCTCAAGATAATAATATGGGAATGGGCCTAGAACCAGTTGCTGCAAATTCTATAGTAGACATTCCATTTATGATGGAGCCACGTTTCCACG
>JAWPHD010010419.1:0-93965 GCA_037043455.1 Cyrtodaria siliqua | reverse complement strand
GTGGCAAAACACAGATATTCTCCACTATGGTGGGATGTAAGCAATTCACCCCCCTCCCCCCCCCCCACCCAACATTGGTGGCAAAACACAGATATTCTCCACTATGGTGGGATGTAAGCATTCACCCCCTCCCCCCCCCCCACCCAACATTGGTGGCAAAACACAGATATTCTCCACTATGGTGGGCCTGTAAATATAAACAACAGAAACCATAATGAGGCATTCCCTCGAACAATACATACATCTGATACTTTTGTAGCCATAATCTTGGAGATTTAAGAATTTTTCAAGACAGGTTTGTCAAAAATTGAGATTCCATAAAAATAACATGAGATTTTATCAAATATGTCATACATTTAAGCTTTTTATGCATTTTATGATGAAATAAAACAGGACATTTAATTTAAGAGCTTTTAAATTTGTTGTCATTTCACAATTTGCTCAGTGAGATGTCCAAATCCCACAGATTTTCAACTTCTAAAGAGATGTTTGGTCTCACAGATATCACTCTGTAAGATTTGTTGTTTTGGTCTCACTGAGTGAGATATCACGTATGACATTAGTTGCAACTTCTCCACTATAGTGAGCCTGTACATTTAGATTAGTTATTTCCAAGTTGTATATGTATATATATATACATGTAGAGCAAGCATAATAAATGCTAGCTGCATTCCATATGAGATTAATGAAATGAGTTTATTTTTTAGTCTTTTAGCGAGTTAAAAGTAAGCATAATTCATAAAGAGTTTCATAAATCTTATATGGAATGGGACGAGTTTAAGACTTATATTAACACATGACATTAAGAGTCAAAATGTGTAAAAAAACAACTAAGCCGGCACGATGTCAGACAATCTTTTGAGCCTCAACGTCATGTGACATCAAAAATCACGTCATTTAGTGCCAAAACATCATGTGACGTTATGTCATCACGAACAACATTGGATGATATAAAAAAGTTTGTTCTGTATCTTGGGCATTTTACGCTGACTTTTAAAAAAGTACAACTGATATACAATTGTACCTGTATGTCCTGAATGATTACTCTGCCATCCCCCCTTTTCATTATATGTTCGTCCGTTCGTACAACCTGATTTCCCAGTAACCATAGCACCCGTGGTGCGGGGTTGCCTCGTAACATCTGACAGTTGAGCTCCACCGTTTCCCCCTGAACCACCGCTATCACATGGTCCATGTAATCAATCACGGGTGCCACTGTAAGCAATAACATCCATACAATAAATAGAAATTTTATTTCAATGGTCTATAAAATCCAAGCTTTCCCAGGTTCTCCCATCGAGAGTAATATTATAAACTTTATTGCATAAACATGTACAAGATCCGTTTACTTTCAGTTTAATGGGAAACGTCAATATTCGCTCATATTGACATGTAGTATTGGGAGTGTAATGTATACTCGTTCGTGACTGTGCAATTTCTGTTCATGTCAAGAATGTATGGCAATTGATGTAAACAATGATGATTCATTGTGAAAATTCCAACGATGTAACGACAATATATTTGTTTCAAATACAGGTTTTCGGTGAAAATTTAATTTTACAACCTATTTTATTGTTCTTATTTAAAAATGCGTGTGCAATAAAAAGGTTATTAGATTTATATTGGAATATATGCACTCATTCTTTTGTAGCGTCACTGACCATGTATGCAGACTTCTCCACAGACACACACTGTCAATAGTTTTGTATTGATCCCACAATATGTAGCGTCACTGACCATGTTATAATGCAGACTTCTCCACAGGACACAAACTGTCAATAGTTTTGTATTGACCCCACAATATGTAGCATCATTGACCATGTATGCAGTCTTCTCCACAGACATAAATTGATAATTGATAAATTATAAGAATGTGTGACAATAATCCACGATTGATATGTCACTCAAGTAGGTTAATAAATATTATCATTCAACAGAAAAACAATTGTATTACTTGTCTCTAAACGTCACATACCTATGCCAGTAATGGTGAGGAAGGCTGAAGCCTCCGTTGTTCCAAACTGATTCTGTGCCACACACACATAGCTACCCTCATCTGACAGGTCAACATCTGCAACAGACATAAAATATAGAAATCAATCAAAGTTATTTCTTTGTTGATCATTTTTGAATTGATTTTTAGTACTTTAAAATATTGACAATGTGTTTGAATTGAAATGAGCTCAACAATGCTCAGTCATAGTAAATTCAGATACAAGTGGTATTAAAGCAATTATACTTAAGAAATAGAACATAGTTACTGTGAATTATTGTTTAATACATCACGTTTGGAGTTCAATTGTAAACAATTGAACGACAAACCGTGATATATTATAGATAATTCGCCGTAAAACGATGTTTCTATTTCTATTCTAATACCCATAAAATGTGATAATAACGCACACATCTGAATCTTTCGCATTGCTTTGCTTGCTCTCCTACGTTGCATACGTTACAATGCGCTATGCGCAATGCGCAATGCTTATTCTCCTAACGTTGCAAAAATTCCAGTGATATATCGATCAATATAACGAGCTATTTTAGACGGGGCTATATAGTGCGGGTGTATTAGAAATAAACAACAAATGAATACAGACGGCTTGATTATTCATATATTTTTTTAATAAAGAGAAAAGAGCATGTGTACTGCGTCATGAACATTAGATAACATTATTGGAAGCTTCAAACAGCTTCAAACCGAAAAACATCCCAAAAATGGATTGTTGAATAGTCCCAAAATTTGATTTTCGTAATGGACGTTACACGGCAATGTCTCGAATATGGATCAAGAAAAATCTGTATGCCATTATACAGTCCAATATAGAATGTTATCGTACAAGTCAATGTTGTGGTGAAACCTGCATTGGTCATCTTATATAATTTATCATGTCGATCTGTATAATTCTGCCGAGAACAGGGTGCCTGAGATAAAATCTTATCTTGGCAGTTACTTTCCTATCCCGTCAGGTGCACCTCTTTTCTTGTCGTCAGCACCACTTTTGATGACGTCAGGGTATATTTGATGACGTTTGGGTATTTTAAATGGAAAAAAAGGGGGGAAAATGTAAATTAAATGAGTTTAAACAAACTGATAAATAGAATATCATGTTAGTGCCTTATCTCATCCAATTTATCAGGTTCGGCATGAAAAAAATTAAAGCCCTCGGCACAGCCTCGGACTTCATTTTTTTGTTCTCAGCCTCACCTGATAAACTGGATAGGATCAGGCACTAACATGATATTCTCTATATACAGCTGTATAGCATTGCTGTCTATCACAGATTATAAATGGAATCCACCATTAGTGATACACATATTACATAGTTTCTACTAAAAATTAAAAAATGTCTTTTTTTTTTCCATTCTTCTCTGCCCGAATTATCATTTACGACTTAAAACATATCATCCATATGTGAAAAATGGCACAAAAATTTGAACTCTGACCTCGAGTGTGGCCTTGACCTTTAATGTATGGACCTGATTATTGAGCACAACACACTTTCTCACTGAGATTAACATTTGTATGAAGCTTCATGAAATTTGCTTCAGTACTTTAAAATAGGATGGACAAACTAACTAATTAACGGACTACGTAATGGATGGACGTGTGATTATTATATGTGCCTCCCACTGGGGGCATAAAAATAAAGGACCACTACTTTGTATGAGATCAGTTTACGGATAGTGCAGTTAATGGAGGGTTGTATCCCATACATACTCCGAATAACAATGAGCCAGTCGGCAGCTGTGTGACACGACCTCCCAGGTCGAGGTGGCGTCCATCTTTTCTCTGCCAGAACAGTTTGGGTGGTGGAAGTCCGTCAGCTCGGCAGTTTGAATGTGGCATTTTGACAATGTCCTCCCCAGTGGCCTGAGGAGCCTCTCTAATCTTCGGCTCGGCTGCCAAACCATCAACAAACATTATCAATATTACTACAGTACTAAGCAAGCATATAAATTCAAAAAAAAATTTGATAACGAAAAGTTCTCATTTACACTCTTAATCAGCGTCTCCGTGGCCCGAATGGTTAACAACATTGATTGTAAACCTTCGCCCTCTCACCGCTGCGCGTTCGAATCCACTGGGAGCTCAACTTGTAAGAGCTGTTCCAGAAATTATGACGTCCCACCCATGGACTATTTAAAAGACTCCCATTATAAGGGTATCAGTATATATCATTATAAGTATTAGTATATAGCATTATAAGTATTATTATATAGCATTATAAAGTATTAGTATATAGCATTATAAAGTATTAGTATATAGCATTATAAAGTATTAGTATATAGCATTATAAAATAATAGTATATAGCATTATAAAGTATTAGTATATAGCATTATAAAGTATTAGGGCTGTTCCAGGAAAAAAGCGCCTGGGAGGGTCGGAACGAAAACGAATTCAAAATCTGTGGGTGGGGGGTGTCCGAAAGAATTCTAATTATATGGGTTGGGGGTGTCAGAAGAATTCGAATTCTGTGGGTGTGGGGTGAAATATAAATTGTATTGAGTTTGTTGGAGGGTGTACATACATGTGATACCTCACGGCGTGAGATGAATCTCACGGAATTCTAACCCTCCTCCCGGCCCAACGGAATTGTGTGAAAAACTCCCGTAAAATTGCTAAAATCGATTTTTGTATGTTAGCAGATGTTGCTTCTAAAAATAGAATGAATTCAAGAACGACAACTCCTACGAAAATTCGTACTTCGTACACAATTAAATTCGTACTATTTTACATTGTACGTAATTTGATTCATATTATCGGTTATTTTCCAGAGGGGAAGTTATTAGGCAGCCAACCGTGCAGCCGTCTTTGCACGGCCGTTTTTGAAAAATCGCGGCCAATATTTGGTGGTGTGGGTGGGGTAAAAAAACAAGTTTTAAGATTTAAACTCTTACTTTCTCAATGTTTTTATGTTTTGTAAGTACGAAAATATAACAACAAACTTTAAAGGACACTGTCTGTAAGTATAAAGCACCTTATTGAGCATAACCCAAATAACAGCGAAATGTTTATCAATTGTTATTAAATAAAATATTGTTTAAAACGGTTTTTATCATTCTTGTTATCTCCCCTGACATCAATGAAAAAACTTGTTTTAAAGTGTATTTTAGGTATTCGTTTATGGAATTTGGTTATAAAATACTGCTCGCGCGCTAAAAATAGTCCGAGAAAAAATACCTCCCAGATTTTTGCATGAATCTCCCATAAAAAAAATCACTACAGGATTGTTTTTCTTTATGGATATGGACCAGGCCTACAAGATTGTTTTCTTTATGAATATGGACCCAGGCCTACAGGATTGTTTTCTTTATAGATATGGACCCAGCCTACAGGATTGTTTTCTTGATGAATATGGACCCAGGCCTACAGGATTGTTTTCTTTATGAATATGGACCCAGGCCTACAAGATTGGTTTCTTTATGAATATGGACCCAGGCCTACAGGATTGTTTTCTTTATGAGTATGGACCCAGGCCTACAGGATTGTTTCTTTATGAATATGGACCCAGGCCTACAAGATTGTTTTCTTTACGATATGGACCCAGGCCTTCAGGATTGTTTTCTTTATGGATATGGACCCAGGCTACAGGATTGTTTTCTTTATGAATATGGACCCAGGCCTACAGGATTGTTTTCTTTATGAATATGGACCAGGCCTACAGGATTGTTTTCTTTATGAATATGGACCCAGGCCTACAGGATTGTTTTCTTTATGGATATGGACCCAGGCCTACAAGATTGTTTTCTTTATGAATATGGACCCAGGCCTACAGGATTGTTTTTCTTATAGATATGGACCCAGGCCTACAGGATTGTTTTCTTGATGAATATGGACCCAGGCCTACAGGATTGTTTTCTTTATGAATATGGACCCAGGCCTACAAGATTGTTTTCTTTATGAATATGGACCCAGGCCTACAGGATTGTTTTCTTTATGAGTATGGACCCAGGCCTACAGGATTGTTTTCTTTATGAATATGGACCCAGGCCTACAAGATTGTTTTCTTTACGAATATGGACCCAGGCCTTCAGGATTGTTTTCTTTATGGATATGGACCCAGGCCTACAGGATTGTTTTCTTTATGAATATGGACCCAGGCCTACAAGATTGTTTTCTTTACGAATATGGACCCAGGCCTTCAGGATTGTTTTCTTTATGGATATGGACCCAGGCCTACAGGATTGTTTTCTTTATGAATATGGACCCAGGCCTACATGATTGTTTTCTTTATGAATATGGACCCAGGCCTACAGGATTGTTTTCTTTATGAATATGGACCCATGCCTACAGGATTGTTTTCTTTATGAATATGGACCCAGGCCTATGGACCCAGGCCTACAAGATTGTTTTCTTTATGAATATGGACCCAGGCCTACAGGATTGTTTTCTTTATGAATATGGACCCAGGTCTATAAGATTGTTTTCTTTATGAATATGGACCCAGGCCTACAGGATTGTTTTTTATGAATATGGACCCAGGCCTACAGGATTGTTTTCTTTATGAATATGGACCCAGGCCTACAAGATTGTTTTCTTTATGAATATAGACCCAATCCTCAGGTCCATATTCAATGTTACCACTAGGAAAAAGCTTATCTGGAGCACTGATTATAAGAGTGATTTGAAGGTCAATTTATCAAATTTACTAAATTTGTAAAAAGTTCTAATTCTGTGGGTGGGGGGTTCTTGGCGAATTCAAATTCTGTGGGTGGTGGGGTGGAAAATAATTCAAATTCTGTGGTTGGGTTGTTGTTTTTTTTACTGTCGTTCCCCCCCCCCCCCCCCCCCCCCCCCTCCACCACACACCCCTCAGGCTTTTTTCCTGGAACAGCCCTTACCATAAAATGAACTTGCATCAAAATATTATAGATCTAGTATTAAAATGTGTCAAACAGAGATTTTTTGATTTTTTTAAATCGACTTACATGGGTTGTGCCATGTTAAAATAAATGCAACTAGAAATGTGTCCATAGGACATGGATGCCCCCGGTATAAGTTACTAGAACTATGAATTCACAAAAAAAAAAATGAATTCAAAACATGGACCGTTTCAAAAGTTATTGAGCGGAAAAGGGGCCATAACTCCTTCAGAAATTGACCGATGTTGACCTAAAATCGAACTTGGCCTGTATTTTATAATTACACAGCTACACACCAAATAGTAATTACAAACATGGACCCTTTCAAAAGTTATTGAGCGGAAACCAATTTGTTGCAGAAAATTAAGTCGAAAAGGGGCCCACAACTTCTGCATAAAATGAGCAACGTTGACCGAAATCGAACTTGACCTGTATTTTATAATTACACAGCTACACACCAAATATTAACTAGAGTTATCACTGAAAATGATTAATACCGCAACAATACCGCCTTGTCACATAAAAATGGCAACCACAAGAAAACAATGGTCTAGTTTAAACATATTTATTTCCAATAAATGTACATGGAAATGGGGTCGGGCCACAAGTTATTTTTCTTCATATGCTGCTTTCTTAGAAGTTCACAAAACTAAATTTCCCCGATTTTTCCCAATCTCGTCTATTTGTTTAGAGGTTTGCTTTAGCCGCAGCCTGGTCTTTTTAACTCAGTATTGACCAGAAAATCTAACATAATCCTAAAATACCGCAACAAGATGGTTGACACTATAATTCAGATACGTACATCCGACCTCAAGTTGCACGAGGGCAGAGTCGGTTCCCGCATCATTCACTGCCTCACACTTGTACTCCCCTGCATCTAGCTGCTGGGCACCAATAATCCTCAGCTGTCCTGCATCGCTGATCTGCACATACGATAATGCCTTCAACTGTGGAAATGACAAATATAAATAATAAATGGATCATATATCAGGGCTCAACATTAACCTATAGGGACAGCTTGCCGACAGGGCAAGTTAACTCTGAAATTTACTTGCCCATGCCAGTTTACTGGTTGCCCAATTATTTAGACCGGAAGTTTTTGTTTTATAATGATATACTGTTTGAGGCTTCATGAGTATTAGACCACTTAATGATATAACTCTCAAAGCACCTTTCTGAGAATTCTAAAAGCTGGTCTAATACTTACAATATAAAAACAATAATAGTATCAGAAACCTGCTAAGAGCGATGGGTTTCTTTTACATTTCATCATATTATATTGTCCTTGTCCGTCAGTTTTGAAGTTGCCCGACGGGACTGAGCCTTTGAGACTTTACCTGCCCGGAGCCAAGTTTTACCTGCCCCAGGCAGGTGGAGTCCTTAACATCAAGCCCTGTGTATATACTCCTGTATTTCTTAAAATATCTATCACAATCATTAACTTGTCAAAAGTAAGACATAATTCAGTTTTCTTTTCATGCATATGTTAGAAAAACTGTCAAAAACAATGACATGAATTAGAAACGATTTAACTGGAATTGTAATCTTGACTTTTGCAACAGAATATCAATTGTTTAACAGTCGCCACTTCTGTTTAATGGCTCCACTAACACATGACTCCACTAACACATGGCACCACTAACACATGACTCCACTAACACATGACTCCACTAACACATGACTCCACTAACACATGGCTCCCCTACCACATGACTCCACTAACACATGGCACCACTAACACATGACTCCACCAACACATGGCTCCACTAACACATGACTCCACTAACACATGGCTCCCCTACCACATGACTCCACTAACACATGGCACCACTAACACATGACTCCACCAACACATGGCTCCACTAACACATGGTTCAACTAACACATGGTTAAACTAATACATTGGCACCACTACCACATGGCTCCACCAACACATGGCTCCACTAACACATGGTTCAACTAATACATTGGCACCACTACCACATGGCACCCCTACCACATGGCTCCACTAACACAAGGTTAAACTAATACATTGGCACCACTAACACATGGCACCACTAACACATGGCACCACTAACACATGACTCCACTAACACATGGCACCACTAACATATGGTTTAACTAATACATTGGCACCACTACCAAATGGTTCCACTAACACATGGCACCACTAACACATGGCACCACTAACACATGGCACCACTAAAACATGGCACCACTAACACATGACTCCACTAACACATGGCTCCACTAACACATTGCACCACTAACACATGGCTCCACTAACACATTGCACCACTAACACATGGCACCACTAACACATGGCACCACTAACACATGACTCCACTAACACATGACTCCACTAACACATGGCACCACTAACACATGGCTCCACTAACACATGGCACCACTAACACATGACTCCACTAACACATGACTCCACTAACACATGGCACCACTAACACATGGCACCACTAACACATGGCTCCACTAACACATGACTCCACCAACACATGGCTCCACTAACACATGGCTCCACTAACACATTGGCACCACTACCACATGGCTCCACTAACACATGGCACCAATAACACATGGCACCAATAACACATGGCTCCACTAACACATGACTACACCAACACATGGCTCCACTAACACATGGCTCCACTAACACATTTGCACCACTAACACATGGCTCCACTAACACATGGCTCCACTAACACATTTCATTTAAACAAAATTCCAGACCATTAAACAACAGAATATATACATACAGTCTTAATAATTTCCAAAGGTAATGTTTCCATATGTAATTACCCATGAGAAAAATGTACCTTGAAAACTACTTGAAAATGTATAGTTTATAAGCTATCAATATCATAAAATTAGGTTAACACGGTGGTTTTCACGGTTTCTGAATATCAAGTTCAAGAGCATTCTTTTATTCTACCTCAATATCTCCCTTGTACCACCTGATGGTAGGTTTGGGGATTCCATCTGCTGCACAAAACAAGATGGCCTCATCTCCGCTGGCAACCAGAACTCGACTCTCGAAAACCGTTATGTGTGGAGGCTCTGAAATTAAGAACTAATTTTATTCAATGTTTATTTAAAATAGTCTGTGAAGGACTATCTATAGGTGTGACTGAAATATCAATTTTTACTTTACATGTTTAAGGATTTCGAAAAACAATTCTAATTTGAAAACAAGGTAAATGTGACCTTTAATTTTGTCTCTGACAGCAACTACAGGTGATTTGGTTGAAACTTATTTTATTTTGAAATTATAAGTGCATAAGTACATTTAACTATTCATCAAATAAAGAATTGGAAAGAAAACTTAATATAAAGTTCCTCTCCTCACAGATGACTTGCAAACCTGAAATTTAATATATCAGTAAACTTCATGTAGTTGAGGACTTTAGATACCATGCATTTAAAGTGTCGGTGATCTTGCCAGGGAATTGACAACGAAAACACAAAAGTAAAACATAAATTAGTTAATATGAGCAGTTAAACAAACCCTGATTCAATAAATTCAGTAAATCCAAAAGATTGGTTTAGAACAGAGTTCATATTTAAATGGGGACCTTGGATAAGTTGCATTTAAAGGAGACATCTCTGCTTAGTATATAAAACCCTGATAGTGGTTTACATAAACCCAGCCTGCTGACCTGATAGTGGTTTACATAAACCCAGCCTGCTGACCTCTGGGCTATATAATTCACCCCACCTTGAATCGCTACAAATGTGTTCCACAGAACACTTGCGTCGCCTGTCGTATGCTTATTTCTGCAGCACGTTAAAGTTTTATGAAAAGATGCATAACTGTGCCAAACGAAAGTTATTGGACAAGTTTTGACCAAGATTAGGTTGCAGGTTAAAGTATGATGGACAATGACGGAAGACAACAGACAAAGTGATCCCTAAATGTCAGCCATGCTACGCAGGCGACACAAAAATAGCAATAAGTACATCACACCTATATAGTTGATAGTGGCATCCACCGAGTGTTCTCCGGCAGAATTACGTGCCAGGCACGTGTACTGTCCTTCGTCCCCTCTCTGCATGTTGCGTAGGGACAGTATGTTGCCATTTATTCGCACTTTCTCATTGGCTATCATCATCTGACCTCCCCGTAACCAATGGATACCGGGCTCAGGGAAGCCCTTGGCTGTACAGACCAACTCCTTTGTCTGACCGTGAGCGAAATTTGAGACTAGAGGCTTGATAGATACAATAGGTGCAACTGGGGAACAAAAAAGATAAAATAATGTTACTAAAAGCTTATTCAATTCTACAATTAGCAGCTGTCTTACCACTTTTACCTGTTGGGAAAGTAATTTCCACTAAACATAATTTTTAAGCATTTACCTTCAATGAAATTATTCGAAATATATCCAAATTCCTTTTGCAAACTCACTATCGAATATATGACTGTTCTTGAAAGTGGCACCATATATGTGCAAGTAAACATGAAAATAACATTTACATTTACTAGCTTTCCAAACTAGTTCTTATGGCAGAGCTGTTGACTAGGTCTTTATTTTTTTTCAACATAGATTCCGCTATACCCAGTCACGATTTCTGACAAGGATTCCCTCATTGCTGGTAAGACCATCCTAATGTTATGGTAGTTTTAACTGGTTAATTTTTCAATTTAAAAAAAAACGAGCTTGAAATATCTGTGAGAATTAACTACAGGTATAGAATAGGAAATGCTCATAGTGTACGTATCATGCACATGCTATCACTGACCTTGAACTCTGACGAATGCACCCTTCTCAGTCGTTCCTCCCTCATTAGACGCTCTGCATGTATACATGCCCTCATCCTCTCTACCCACATTTCTGAGAATATCAAAATCAGAGATAAATACTGCATCTTTTTTTGCCAGTATTACAAACAGTTCTGTTAAAATTTACAACTTTTAATGCAGTCAAGTTGACAGAAAAGAAAGCGTAATGGCAAGAACAGAAATGAACATGCTTTCTTCAACCTCCATTTATATAATGTTAAAAAAAATGTTACTGTAAATGACAAATGACCCAAAGTGGCTGTGACCTTTGACCTCTTAGTGTGACCTCGACCTTGGAGACACGGACCTGGATATTTGGACAGTATCCAGATGTTCTTCATACCTTTATTAAAGTTGAAAATATGAGACTTATTCATTGTATGACATAGTAAATTATATATATTCCTACTTTATAAGCAGAGAGCCATTGTGGAAGTCTGTAAATTTCTGACTGGTTCTCAGTCGGTCTCTGTAGCCGCGACTGTGCCACGTAATGTTGTAGTCTACTGCACTGAACACATGACATGATAACAAGGCGTTGTTTCCTGGCAACACTGACACGTTCTGGGGTACTGTTATAGATGGGGGAGGGTCTGAAATGGATATAAAAGTGTGTTATATCAATTGTACTGAACACCCGTCACATCAACAGGATATTGCATCCAGGCAACACTGACACGTCCTGGGGTACTATTATAGATGGGGGAGGGTCTGAAATGGGCATAATAGTGTGCTATATCAATTGTATTGAACACCCGTCACATCAACAGGATATTGTCTCCAGGCAATACTGACACATCCTGGGGTACTATTATAGATGGGGGAGGGTCTGAAATGGGCATAATAGTGTGCTATATCAATTGTATTGAACACCCGTCACATCAACAGGATATTGTCTCCAGGCAATACTGACACGTCCTGGGGTACTATTATAGATGGGGGAGGGTCTGAAATGGGCATAATAGTGTGCTATATCAATTGTATTGAACACCCGTCACATCAACAGGATATTGCATCCAGGCAATACTGACATGTCCTGGGGTACTATTATAGATGGGGGAGGGTCTGAAATGGGCATAATAGTGTGCTATACCAATTGTACTGAACACCTGGCACATCAACAAGATATTGCATCCAGGCAATACTGACACATCCTGGGGCACATTGCGATAGATAGGGTATTTCAAAGGTTGTAACCCGCTCCCTCTTGGCATTGTGAAACTCCATAAGATCCTACACATCCGGCACACTTAATACACTCTTTATCGTCCGAGCATCCGGTGTACAAAATAGGTACAAATTTGACAACCAGCATAGCATATGCTAATATTGGCACACGTAATACTCTCAAAAGACAGTCAAAATCAGGCACACACATAAGGGAGGTTACCCTCTCATTTAATTTACTATACTGGACATGTTACATCAACATGGCATGGTCTCCTGGAAAACGGATACCTTATAAGGTAATGTGATAAAAGGTAATCTTAGCTTATTATTTTGGAATTATAAAACTGAGTTTAATAGAATTGGGTATTCATTAAAATACATGTTTTTCCCCACACCACCTGGTTTTAAGCTCCCGAGTCACTTCCTACTGTCCAGATGATCTCATCAATGGAATATCCAAAATAAAGGTTACGAAGAAAATATGTTGTGTGATCAACATAAAATAACAACATAACTATAAATGAGAATGAGTAGCTACCAGAAAATCCCCATGTGTCAGCTATATTACATACAAGGCAAAACAAGGCCAGCAACTCACCACTAATGTCTAAGAATGTAGGTACACGTCGGGAACCAGCAGTGTTGGTTGCATTACAGAAATAGATCCCTTCTGAAAACTGGTTGGCTCCCTGGATCTCAAGGGTTGCATTGGCAGATTCTCTGTAATAGGTATTATTTAGTTATGTCGAAGGTCTAGTACTTCAAATATGTGGGTTTTTTTGTACTAAATATAAAATTAATTGAGAATAAATTAAACGCAGATGTTTTTTGTTTGAAAAAAACAGAAGCCGTCTTTGGAATAAACTGAAACTATTATAAAAGAATTTAAGTTGATACTTTTTCTTTGTTAATGTTTTTCTTTTCAGCATTTAATAGCCTAAATAGATAAGTTACGAATATAATGACCAGTTTTCAATGTTTAAATATTGAAGCACTGTACCAAAACTTACAGAAAGTACTGTTCGGTGCCCTGCTGTAAATCCTCCTTCAGCCAGCGTACTGTGTAGGGAACCAGACTGTCTACACGACAACTCACTATTGCTGTTAAACCGAAATAACCCTTGGTCACCTCTGGCATCCAGACAGTTGGTGGTCCAGAGATAACCCGCGTAATGGCAGTAGGGGTGAGGCGCTGTATCACATAGCCTTTCTCATCTATACCACTCACCTACAAGGCAATATAATACATGTAATGGCAGTGGGGGTGGGGCACTGTATCACATAGCCTTTCTCATCTATACCACTCACCTACAAGGCAATATAATACATGTAATGGCAGTAGGGGTGAGGCGCTGTATCACATAGCCTTTCTCATCTATACCACTCACCTATAAGGCAATATAATACATGTAATGGCAGTGGGGGTGGGGCGCTGTATCACATAGCCTTTCTCATCTATACCACTCACCTACAAGGCAATATAATACATGTAATGGCAGTGGGGTTGGGGCGCTGTATCACATAGCCTTTCTCATCTATACCACTCACCTACAAGGCAATATAATACATGTAATGGCAGTGGGGGTGGGGCACTGTATCACATAGCCTTTCTCATCTATACCACTCACCTACAAGGCAATATAATACATGTAATGGCAGTGGGGTTGGGGCGCTGTATCACATAGCCTTTCTCATCTATACCACTCACCTACAAGGCAATATAATACATGTAATGGCAGTGGGGTTGGGGCGCTGTATCACATAGCCTTTCTCATCTATACCACTCACCTACAAGGCAATATAATACATGTAACGGCAGTGGGGGTGGGGCACTGTATCACATAGCCTTTCTCATCTATACCACTCACCTACAAGGCAATATAATACATGTAACGGCAGTGGGGGTGAGGCACTGTATCACATAGCCTTTCTCATCTATACCACTCACCTACAAGGCAATATAATACATGTAACGGCAGTGGGGGTGGGGCACTGTATCACATAGCCTTTCTCATCTATACCACTCACCTACAAGGCAATATAATACATGTAATGACAGTGGGGGTGGGGCACTGTATCACATAGCCTTTCTCATCTATACCACTCACCTACAAGGCAATATAATACATGTAATGGCAGTGGGGTTGGGGCGCTGTATCACATAGCCTTTCTCATCTATACCACTCACCTACAAGGCAATATAATACATGTAATGGCAGTGGGGTTGGGGCGCTGTATCACATAGCCTTTCTCATCTATACCACTCACCTACAAGGCAATATAATACATGTAATGACAGTGGGGGTGGGGCGCTGTATCACATAGCCTTTCTCACCTATACCACTCACCTACAAGGCAATATAATACATGTAATGGCAGTGGGGGTGGGGCACTGTATCACATATCCTTTCTCATCTATACCACTCACCTACAAGGCAATATAATACATGTAATGGCAGTGGGGGTGAGGCACTGTATCACATATCCTTTCTCATCTATACCACTCACCTACAAGGCAATATAATACATGTAATGACAGTGGGGGTGGGGCACTGTATCACATAGCCTTTCTCATCTATACCACTCACCTACAAGGCAATATAATACATGTAATGACAGTGGGGGTGGGGCACTGTATCACATAGCCTTTCTCATCTATACCACTCACCTACAAGGCAATATAATACATGTAATGACAGTGGGGGTGGGGCACTGTATCACATAGCCTTTCTCATCTATACCACTCACCTACAAGGCAATATAATACATGTAATGGCAGTGGGGGTGGGGCACTGTATCACATAGCCTTTCTCACCTATACCACTCACCTACAAGGCAATATAATACATGTAATGGCAGTGGGGGTGGGGCACTGTATCACATAGCCTTTCTCACCTATACCACTCACCTACAAGGCAATATAATACATGTAATGGCAGTGGGGGTGGGGCACTGTATCACATAGCCTTTCTCACCTATACCACTCACCTACAAGGCAATATAATACATGTAATGGCAGTGGGGGTGGGGCACTGTATCACATAGCCTTTCTCACCTATACCACTCACCTACAAGGCAATATAATACATGTAATGGCAGTGGGGGTGGGGCACTGTATCACATAGCCTTTCTCACCTATACCACTCACCTACAAGGCAATATAATACATGTAATGACAGTGGGGGTGAGGCATTGTATTCCATAGCCTTTCTCATCTATACCACTCACCTACAAGGCAATATAATACATGTAATGACAGTGGGGGTGAGGCATTGTATCACATAGCCTTTCTCATCTATACCACTCACCTACAAGGCAATATAATACATGTAAAGGCAGTGGGGGTGAGGCACTGTATCACATAGCCTTTCTCATCTATACCACTCACCTACAAGGCAATATAATACATGTAATGGTAGTGGGGGTGGGGCACTGTATCACATAGCCTTTCTCATCTGTACCACTCACCTACAAGGCAATATAATACATGTAATGACAGTGGGGGTGAGGCACTGTATCACAGAGCATTTCTCATCTATACCACTCACCTACAAGGCAATATTATACATGTAATGACAGTGGGGGTGGGGCTCTATATCACATATCATATCCTTTGTCTATAGCACTCACCTACAATGTATATACTGTTTACTCCATACAACAAAGATAAAAGACACAAGAAACGTTACTTTATTCGGACAAGTATAACTGAAAACACTAGTTGTAAAGATTTAAATGCTGGTAATTACCTTCACATAGAAGAATTCATTTGGCGGAATAAAAGATGGTACAGTGTAGACGGTGTTATGTAGATCATCCCTATTTAACTGGAACTCGACCAGTGGTTGTCCCTGAAGGTCCAGCAACTCTACACGAGAAAACCCCGCCGGAGGATCCATGTCAGTGCTGTTGATTAACATATATGTAGGAACACCTGCAAAAGGAAGAGAAAAACAATGTTTTCTTCTATGATCAATTAATTACAATTAACACAATACATAATTGCAATCTTATTGTCTTGGATTTTAAAATCTTTCAGTCAACTCAAGATGGTGTCTACCTGTATCAGACAGCTCAATGCTCTGCGTGTTTTGGTCGCACACTAGAATACCACGCCACAGACACATGACATGATACGTCACATTAATGGGCACCAGTACTCAGCTCAGACCGGTCCTAGCAATATCCTTTGTATGCTGAACATGGAGTAAGGGAGCTACTGGCACCGTTTTTGAAGTCTTTGGTATAATGACCTGGCTGGGGACTGGACCCTCAACTTCTCACAAGCAAGGCTGACACTCAGCCACCGTGATCTGTCAAGCTTATATCCACCAAAGATTTGAGCCAATTAAAAGTAAAAAATGTATTTGCACCTGCTAGAAAAGCACATGTTAAAATTAAAATGTACCAATTTTCCTCCTCCCTTTAGAAGTCACTTAATACAGGCTATCACAACTAGACAACTTCTTGCATTTTGTCGAAGGGCATATAACAAAGAACACATCCACTATACCTGCTACGGGTCTGTGCTCAGTCTCACTCATGGTGTCTACAGGTTTCCTGGAGAAGCCGGTCACAAAGTCGGTGGAACTGAGGCCTGTTACGCGTATCGTATGTTTTCCCTCGCTCTCCACCTCCATCTTCCACTGACCCGCCAATGGCTTCTTCACATTTACAATCAAGGCATTCTGGATATCCAGCAAAGTCTTCAGGCCTTTACGTGGTGTCACCTTGTTGCCTAAAACAAATTATTGAAAAACAGTAACATCAAGAATATATATCTAATATATGTTCCCATCTAATGGACGCAGAGAAAGTGTCTTTCCAAATAACGCATCAACAAAACTCAGTGGCCCTGACGACGCTTCAACCAGGGTCCTCTGGATTTCATGTTAAACCTTTACCAATAAAGCTGGCCAAGACTGTTCATACTTGCCTGCAATAATCATTTAGATGATTAAATTTGGTGTCTTTAGAGCTTTTGGTGTGCTAGAAAAGTCAAACATATAAACCTTACAGACCTGGGGAGACTGATGAATCATATGATATTACAGAGTTATACTATATTCATATTCTGGCCAATTATTTTGGGTGATAGTCCATTAGAGATCTTTTGGGTGATTGTCCACTGACTGAGGAACTTTACCTGAGGGATCTATAAGAGATATTTTGGGTAACTGTCCACTGACAGAGATGGTGATCTGCTGTAGTTGGGAGTCTATAGGGAGTGTAAACTGGTTAGAGTTGGAGTCTGGCCCCATATCTACAGACATCAGGTTCACCTTCCGTGACTGGACAGCAACACGCACAAAATTCAACACCTAAAATACATACAAGAATAAGACATAAAATAAATCCATGGAATTGTTTGTGTTAACTTTTTCAATATTCCATGAATATAAATGTATAACAAAAATGAATTTAAACTATTAAATTACTAAGGTATTGTGTAATAGCCTTATCTCCTTCCGTTTGACATTGCTCAGTTAATATTATTCAATTAACAAATCACAAACATTAGTTAAAACCACCAGCACGTACACGAGAAAGTTTTCTAAAGTTTATATTAAAGATAAAAAATATTCAGATTAAAGTTACAATAACCTTAAAACAAGTATAAAATCAAAATTAAAAGCCATCTGATATAAAATTAATATGAAACTTTTAAAAAAGAACTTGTGTAACCATGGTTTCCAGTGCATACTGACCTCATTGACCTGCGACTTCTTGAGAAGAAACACCTGACCAGAGCTGGTGGAGGCAATCTGTTCATACGCCTTGTATCCATCATGTTCTGGGTCATCGCAATCTCCCGTCAGAACAAACACAACCTAGGGGTGCAGAAAAACAACAAATAGGTCACATGTTATTTATATCCTTCTTTATAGCGCTTCTGTGGGTGAGAGGATAAAGACCCTGTGAGAAACCTTCTCACTTCTGCGGGTTAGAATCCCACTGGGAGATCGATTTGTAAGTGACAGGGGGCTCAATTTCAGCTTATAGAAAGAATTTGTTCTGTAAGGAGTGTCATAACTTTCTCTGAGAGGGAAATCAATATGAATTACTCACATTATTCTGTTCTGTACTAATGCCAGCATTTCCTCTTTAAGATAAAATTACTGACATTTTGACTGTTTTTTCATGTACATCTGAAGTGCCAGTATTACCTGACTGAGTGTTCTCTCCGAGTGATGACCTGACTTCCTGGATAGTATGTATATCCCATACTCGGCTTTGTATTCTCTCTGAGTGACCTCACTTCCTGCCAGATAGTATGTATATCCCATACCTGACTGTGTGTTCCCTCTGAGTGACCACACTTCCTCTATGAGATAATATATAAATCCCATACATGACTGTGTGTTCCCTCTGAGTGACCTCACTTCCTCTATGAGATAATATATAAATCCCATACCTGACTTTGTATTCTCTCTGAGTGACCTCACTTCCTGCCAGATAATATGTATATCCCATACCTGAATGTGTGTACTCTCTGAGTGACCTCACTTCCTGCCAGATATTATGTATATCCCATACCTGACTGTGTGTTCTGTCTGAGTGACCTCACTTCCTGCCAGATAGTATGTATATCCCATACCTGACTGTGTGTTCTCTCTGAGTGACCTCACTTCCTGCCAGATATTATGTATATCCCATACCTGACTGTGTGTTCTGTCTGAGTGACCTCTCTTCCTGCCAGATAGTATGTAAATCCCATACCTGACTGCGTGTTCTCTCTGAGTGACCTCACTTCCTGCCAGATAATATGTATATCCCATACCTGACTGTGTGTTCTCTCTGAGTGACCTCACTTCCTGCCAGATAGTATGTATATCCCATACCTGACTGTGTGTTCCCTCTGAGTGACCTCACTTCCTGCCAGATATTATGTATATCCCATACCTGACTGTGTGTTCTGTCTGAGTGACCTCACTTCCTGCCAGATATTATGTATATCCCATACATGACTGTGTGTTCCCTCTGAGTGACCACACTTCCTCTATGAGATAATATATAAATCCCATACCTGACTTTGTATTCTCTCTGAGTGACCTCACTTCCTGCCAGATAATATGTATATCCCATACCTGAATGTGTGTTCTCTCTGAGTGACCTCACTTCCTCTATGAGATAATATATAAATCCCATACCTGACTGTGTGTTCTCTCTGACTGACCTCACTTCCTGCCAGATAGTATGTATATCCCATACCTGACTGTGTGTTCCCTCTGAGTGACCACACTTCCTCTATGAGATAATATATAAATCCCATACCTGACTGTGTGTTCTCTCTGACTGACCTCACTTCCTGCCAGATAGTATGTATATCCCATACCTGACTGTGTGTTCCCTCTGAGTGACCACACTTCCTCTATGAGATAATATATAAATCCCATACCTGACTGTGTGTTCTCTCTGACTGACCTCACTTCCTGCCAGATAATATGTATATCCCATACCTGACTGTGTGTTCCCTCTGAGTGACCACACTTCCTCTATGAGATAATATATAAATCTCATACCTGACTTTGTATTCTCTCTGAGTGACCTCACTTCCTGCCAGATAATATGTATATCCCATACCTGAATGTGTGTTCTCTCTGAGTGACCTCACTTCCTGCCAGATAGTATGTATATCCCATACCTGACTGTGTGTTCCCTCTGAGTGACCTCACTTCCTGCCAGATATTATGTATATCCCATACCTGACTGTGTGTTCTGTCTGAGTGACCACACTTCCTCTATGAGATAACATATAAACCCCATACCTGACTGCGTGTTCTCTCTGAGTGACCTCACTTCCTGCCAGATAGTATGTATATCCCATACCTGACTGTGTGTTCTCTCTGAGTGACCACACTTCCTCTATGAGATAATATATAAATCCCATACCTGACTGTGTGTTCTCTCTGACTGACCTCACTTCCTGCCACATAGTATGTATATCCCATACCTGACTGTGTGTTCCCTCTGAGTGACCACACTTCCTCTATGAGATAATATATAAATCCCATACCTGACTGTGTGTTCTCTCTGACTGACCTCACTTCCTGCCAGATAGTATGTAAATCCCATACCTGACTGTGTGTTCCCTCTGAGTGACCTCACTTCCTGCCAGATAGTATGTATATCTGTGCTCTCTCTGAGTGACCTCACTTCCTGCCAGATAGTATGTATATTCCATACCTGACTGTGTGTTCTCTCTGAGTGACCTCACTTTCTGCCAGATAATATGTATACCCCATACCTGAATGTGTGTTCTCTCTGAGTGACCTCACTTCCTGCCAGATAATATGTATATTCCATACCTGACTGTGTGTTCTCTCTGACTGACCTCACTTCCTGCCAGATAATATGTATACCCCATACCTGACTGTGTGTTCTCTCTGAGTGACCTCACTTCCTGCCAGATAATATGTATATCCCATACCTGACTGTGTGTTCTCTCTGAGTGACCTCACTTCCTGCCAGATAATATGTATACCCCATACCTGACTGTGTGTTCTCTCTGAGTGACCTCACTTCCTGCCAGATAATATGTATATCCCATACCTGACTTTGTGTTCTCGAATGACAGTACTGTGAGATAATATTTATATCACATACCTGTGTAAACGGACAAAGAACAATTCGGACACTCAGCGGGATTCAAACTCGGAACGATTGCATGTGAAGCGGGCGCTCTACCGATCTCACCATAAAAGCTAGCTCTGCGGCGAGACAGCAGTAATGCGCTTTAATATAATAACCCTATCTATTTACATATACCCCAACTGACTCCTAATACATCTGCATGACTTTTGCTTTTCTCTCTGAGTTCCAGCATTGAACGATAACAGTATATCCCATACCAGGCTTTGTTTTCTCTCCGAGTGACAACACTGTGAGATAATATGTATATCCCATACCAGACTGCGTGTTTTCTCAGAGTGACAACACTGTGAGATAATATGTATATCCCATACTGACTCTGTCTTCTCTCTGAGTGACAACACTATGAGATAATATGTATATCCCATACCAGACTGCGTGTTTTCTCAGAGTGACAACACTGTGAGATAATATGTATATCCCATACTGACTCTGTCTTCTCTCTGAGTGACAACACTATGAGATAATATGTATATCCCATACCTGACTTTGTTTTCTCTCTGAGTGACAACACTATGAGATAATATGTATATCCCATACCTGACTTTGTTTTCTCTCTGAGTGACAACACTATGAGATAATATGTATATCCCATACCTGACTTTGTTTTCTCTCTGAGTGACAACACTATGAGATAATATATATATCCCATACCTGACTTTGTTTTCTCTCTGAGTGACAACACTGTAAGATAATATGTATATCCCATACCAGGCTTTGCTTTCTCTCTGAATGACAACACTGTGAGATAATATGTATATCCCATACCTGACTTTGTTTTTTCTGAATGAGTGCCAGCACCTCCTCCGTGAGGTAGAAGTCCTTGGACCTGGCGTCTGTGAACACGTAGATGAAGGAGTTTGGCAGGGATACATCAATTGCCTCCTTAATGGCCGTGATAGACATCTCGGGGCAGTCCCCGCCACCCTGCACGTACAAGTTACGTAACTCATGCTGGAAATCATCTGGATCTGTAGTCACGACTACAGGGCCCACATCTGCAAATATAGTCAGAGTTGTAATACAGACACTAAGCAATTAACGAATAGTTCCATGTTTCTCATACTTTGTTTACATTTTTTTTTTTTACAAATACATAATCAAAGTCTGGACAACATTCATCCTGAAGGAATTCTGCATTCAAGCTTCTTTGAAGTTTAAGTTATAACCACTGCATGCACCCTTCAATTATCCCATGGCAAGCATGTTAATAAGCCTGTAAATACGAAATAAGAAACGTGGAAATTCCATGAAAAACAGGTTTTTCATTTGAAATGCTATTACAGTACCGGTAAGATGAAAATGAAGTAACAAAAGGCAAGTTTCGTTCCCATATCTCCATCCCAACTAAAGTTATTGAGCGGAAACTGTTTTTCTATTTTTCAGTAACAATTACCTTGACCTTGATCCCAGTGACCCCAAAATCCCAAACTTCCTTTTGATATATTAAGCTTACAGTAACCTACATCATTCTAGTATCTCATTCCTTACTTAAGTTATTGAGCGGAAACCGTTTTTCTGTTTTTAGTTACAGTGAACTTGACCTTGATCTCAGCAGTCAAATAAATTAGGATTTTTGTTCACTAATAAGATACATAATCAGTTGGGTTATTACAATTTTCATTAGCCCGACTATATAAAATTTCTAGATTTTTACTAGTCCGAATTAAAATTTGCTAATATTTCACCTAGTGCTAATTTCGACCACTGCCTCAGTGACCCCAAATGCAATCCAAGGAAACCTGGTTAAAAATCAAGATGTAGCAAAGGTAGGTGACCTTTACATAAATGTTGACACACCATATCAAGTCCATAAAAGTGTCACACTGAAGGATTCTTGTCAAAATCTTGTGCAAGCAGTCAAGAACTAGAGAGGTGATCCTGGAAACACTTGTTGCCTGCCTTGTGCTTATCCTTGATTATAAAAATAAATCTTACTCTCCACAAAATCAAAATTGCCCCCATCCTCTTACAGAACTCAGTTATCCAAGACCACGCATTTCTCGCAGGCTGATCTGGATTTACAATGGACGCAAAGGCTATTATAGTCATGCATAGCGGGTTAAGGGTTACTCGCAGGCTGATCTGGATTTACAATGGACGCAAAGACTATTATAGTCGTGCATAGCGGGTTAAGGGTTACTCGCAGGCTGATCTGGATTTACAATGGAGGCAAAGACTATTATAGTCGTGCATAGCGGGTTAAGGGTTACTCGCAGGCTGATCTGGATTTACAATGGACGCAAAGGCTATTATAGTTGTGCTTAGCGGGTTAAGGGTTTATACTTGCTATGAAGACCGACTGAGATATGCAAAGGATTGTTTATGAATTTGTGAAAAATAAAACTCTCTTTGATAAAGTACATTCTTCCTTATTTATAAGTCATCTGACCAGGTTTCAACCATTGCCTCTACCACTGACTGTTACAAGCATTACCTCTATCACTGACTGTTACAAGCATTACCTCTATCACTGACTGTTACAAGTGTTACCTCTATCACTGACTGTTACAAGTATTACTTCTATCACTGACTGTTACAAGCGTTACCCCTACCACTGACTGTTACAAGCATTATCTCTACCACTGACTGTTACAGGCATTACCTCTACCACTGACTGTTACAGGCATTACCTCTACCACTGACTGTTACAAGTGTTACCTCTATCACTGACTGTTACAAGTGTTACCTCTACCACTGACTGTTACAAGCATTATCTCTACCACAGACTGTTACAGGCATTACCTCTACCACTGACTGTTACAAGTGTTGTAACAGCTTAACCTCTACCACTGACTGTTACAAGCGTTACCCCTACCACTGACTGTTACAAGCATTACCTCTACCACTGACTGTTACAGGCATTACCTCTACCACTGACTGTTACAAGTGTTGTAACAGCTTAACCTCTACCACTGACTGTTACAAGCGTTACCCCTACCACTGACTGTTACAAGCATTACCTCTACCACTGACTGTTACAAGCATTATCTCTACCACTGACTGTTACAGGCATTACCTCTACCACTGACTGTTACAGGCATTACCTCTACCACTGACTGTTACAAGTGTTGTAACAGCTTAACCTCTACCACTGACTGTTACAAGCCTTACCCCTACCACTGACTGTTACAAGCATTACCTCTACCACTGACTGTTACAGGCATTACCTCTACCACTGACTGTTACAAGTGTTGTAACAGCTTAACCTCTACCACTGACTGTTACAAGCGTTACCCCTACCACTGACTGTTACAAGCATTACCTCTACCACTGACTGTTACAGGCATTACCTCTACCACTGACTGTTACAAGTGTTGTAACAGCTTAACCTCTACCACTGACTGTTACAAGCATTACCTCTACCACTGACTGTTACAAGCGTTACCCCTACCACTGACTGTTACAAACGTTACCTCTACCACTGACTGTTACAAGTGTTACCTCTACCACTGACTGTTACAGGCATTACCTCTACCACTGACTGTTACAAGTGTTACCTCTACCACTGACTGTTACAAGCATTACCTCTACCACTGACTGTTACAGGCATTACCTCTACCACTGACTGTTACAGGCATTACCTCTATCACTGACTGTTAAAAGCGTTACCTCTACCACTGACTGTTACAAGCATTACCTCTACCACTGACTGTTACAAGCGTTACCCCTACCACTGACTGTTACAAGCATTACCTCTATCACGGACTGTTACAAGCATTACCTCTATCACTGACTGTTACAAGTGTTACCTCTATCACTGACTGTTACAAGTATTACTTCTATCACTGACTGTTACAAGCGTTATCCCTACCACTGACTGTTACAAGCATTACCTCTACTACTGACTGTTACAAGCATTACCTCTACCATTGACTGTTAAAAGCATTACCTCTACCATTGACTGTTAAAAGCATTACCTCTACCACTGACTGTTACAAGTGTTACCTCTATCACTGACTGTTACAAGCATTACCTCTATCACTGACTATTACAGGCATTACCTCTATCACTGACTGTTACAGGCATTACCTCTATCACTGACTGTTACAAGCGTTACCTCTACCACTGACTGTTATAAGCATTACCTCTACCACTGACTGTTATAAGCATTACCTCTACCACTGACTGTTACAAGCGTTACCTCTACCACTGACTGTTATAAGCATTACCTCTACCACTGACTGTTATGAGCATTACCTCTGCAGGTGTCATAATGAATACCTTTTGGTTGACTAATGTTCTGTGAGTGCTACATTTCCTGTCTGAGTTTTATACATACTTTGACATTTCAATGGTCAAATATTCAACGGTTGACCATTTGTCTCATTTTGTCTCATTTCTATATCTGCATTCTCTCCAGTCCTCATATCTTCCAGTGTAGCACAAAGCAGGCTTCTCCTGGCCTATTTGCAGACCGAGTTGGAGAAGTTTATCAAAGACACTAATAGTGAATAATTTACTATTTTTAAGAAATTGAGTTAAGATAATTTTGTAATCTGAACCAGAGCTATCTGCATATCTGCCTAGAACTACGCAATACATACAACAGTCAGTCAACAGTAACAAGGTCCAAACAATCCACATAGAAACAAAATCAGGAAGTAGACCAAAGTCAGGTGGCATACAAACAAATCCAGGTGGTATACAAAGCTTGGTGATATACAATCACAGAGTAACAAATGCAGGAGATAAAATGAAGTAATATGAATTGAATTGAATTTTGTTTAACAGCTCATCAACACAGTATAGGTTATTTAGAACCGCCCCAGAGAAAGCAGAAGGATATATAGGAATCTGGGAACGGTGCCCTGCTCTTATTATCGAATAGATTCCTATGATTCTTTAACGTGATCGGGGGATAGACCGATACACGGGACCGCCCGGTTTACGTCCCCATCATGCAATATGAGGAGTCATGCAAACAAAGACAGGAAATAATTATACAAACCATGTCAGGTAGCATGAAAAGCCAGGAGACAAACAAGCAAAGCCAGGTAGGATGCACACAAAGCCAGGAGACATACAAACAAAGCCAGGTGACATACACATTCAGGTAGCAAACAAAGTCAGGAGATATACAAACAAAGTCATGTAGCATGCAAACAAAACCAGATGACATACAAAGCCAGGAAGCATGTAAACAAAGCCAAATGACATACAAAGCCTAAGGTAGCATGCAAACAATGCCAAGTGGCATAAACAGACATGTGACATACAGAGCCATGTGACAAAGTCTGGTAGCTTGCAAACAAAGCCAGATAGTTTGCAAAAAAAAACAGGAGACATACAATTTTAGGTAAAATGCATACAAAGTCAAGTGGCATAAAATAAAAGCCAGGAAATACAAAGTGAAGTGATATACAAAGTCAAATGGCATGCAAACAAAGCCAGGTGACATACAAACAAAGCCAGGTGACATACAAACAAAGCCAGGAGACACACAAACAAAGTCAAGTGACATACAAAGTCAGGTAACATACAAAGTAAAGTAAAGTTATATACAAACAAAGCCAGGTGACAAACAAGGTCAAGTAGCATGAAAACAAAGCCGGGAGACATACAAACAAAGCCAGGAGACATACAAACAAAGCCAGGAGACAGGCAAACAAAGCTAGATGACATACAAAGTCAGGATATATATAAAGTCAGGTGGCATAAAAAGTCAAGTGAATGATATAGACAATAAGGTGGCATACAAAGTCAGACGACATACAAACAATTGAATTGAATTGGGGTTTTAAGGCGCACCAACACACGAAAGGTTGTATATGGCACCTAACAGGAATGAACATGTCAGGCTCATCCTCCATGTACATCAAGATAAAATATGGAGAAAGGGCCTAGAACCTTCTCACCTGCAGAACTGCAGAGTTGCTGCAAATTCTATTGTAGACACTCCATTTATGCTGGAGCCACGTTTATTGTTTTTCTGCCACTGCTCTAGTGATGTGAGCGGTATGCAACCTGAAAAAATGCAGGGGTCATGATACAAACAAAGCCAGGTGACATACAACCCCAGGCTACATACAAACAAAGCCAGGTTACATATAAACCCCAGGCTACATATAAAGCCAGGTGACATAAAATGTGAAGAGGCATAGAAACAAAGCCAGGAGACACATAACAACAGCCAGATTGTATATTTATCACATAATCTGCAGTGTGGGAGGGTAACAAAGCCATGATATATTTATCACATAATCTGCAGTGTGGGAGGGTAACAAAGCCATGATATATTTATCACATAATCTGCAGTGTGGGAGGGTAACAAAGCCATGATATATTTATCACATAATCTGTAGTGTGGGAGGGTAACAAAGCCATGATATATTTATCATATTACACTAGTATGATCATCATTCGGTCTTTTCTGTTCAGCCCAGTGTGCATCTGAATTGCTTTGTTGATTTCTGTATCAGATTATGAGATAGTTCCATTGTTCGGTATCGTACAGAGAAGACTGAAGTCAACACAGATATAATTACAGGCTGCTATAGCACACAGATATACATTATAGGCTGCTATAGCACACAGATATACATTATAGGCTGCTACAGCACACAGATATACATTATAGGCTGCTATAGCAAAAAAATGGTCCTTATGAGTTTTTTTTTTTTTTTGAGTTATGTGATTAAAATACAATCTCACATTTGTGCCTATTTAATATTGAATTTATTAAACTCCTTGGATAAAATTGATGTATAGTTTATCCCACTTGTTTAATAAACTCAATATTAAACAGGCACTCATGTAAGAACCTCTATATATACAAACATAATCAGGAGACATACAAATCAGGAGACTAAATAAACTAAATCCAATCCCAGTTGAATCTGCAAACACTGAATTTAATTTAGTTTGACACAGGCAGAGGCTATAACTCCTGTAATGCACAACAAACAAGTAAATACATAAGATGATGCAGCCTTTAGCTGGTAGTGCTAAAAGTCAGGTCTTTAAATATAGCAACTAATTTACATCCAAAATTATAAATGTTGAAAAATCAAAAATCCGTTTCTCGACAGCATAACATTTTAAATGAATTTGCTTTGTATCCAAAACACGAGGTAAAAACTGTTAAGTTTATTTTGATTATATCAGGTTAAAAAACACACTTTATTTCTGCCAAGTTTCATTGAAATAATCCAATTATATGGGATTTTTACTAATAATATATATATGTAAAGTGCTGGTAAAATTCATAATCAGCTCAGTCTTACAAAGGTCAATGACACAAGCAACATTTCTACTGTAATAAACAGTCAATGACCTGTATGGACTATAGAAACTGGAAATTATCATCAACGTTTCAATTTGGTTTACCAAAGGAAAAGCACTACACAGAAATTAGCCATTATAGCAAATGAAGGAGCTTAATACAAAAAGGAAGAATTTCAATTATACAAAGTGAAACCACAAAATAAACTCACGATTAATTAAGAGAGCTTCTTTTCACTAATGCTTTAATATTTCCCATAACCACATTATGGGCGTGTAACAGATGTATTATTTCCAGTATTCATTATCTTAATTCCAAGAATATAAATGGTTATTGTATAGTGTTGCATTCTAAGCCATTAAGAGCTATTCAACATACTGTATTGGTCGTACCCATCTTATGTAAGTTTGTGTCGTACAATGTGCCGTACTGTGAATGTCCCGTATTGTCCAGTGTGTTGTGCATTGTGTAAGTGTACTTAGTTACCAGTGCATTGTGTAAGTGTACTTAGTTACCAGGGCCCGTATTGTCCAGTGTGTCATGCACTGTGTAAGTGTACTTAGTTACCAGGGCCCGTATTGTCCAGTGTGTCGTGCACTGTGTAAGTGTACTTAGTTACCAGGGCCCGTATTGTCCAGTGTGTCGTGCACTGTGTAAGTGTACTTAGTTACCAGGGCCCGTATTGTCCAGTGTGTCGTGCACTGTGTAAGTGTACTTAGTTACCAGGGCCCGTATTGTCCAGTGTGTCGTGCACTGTGTAAGTGTACTTAGTTACCAGGGCCCGTATTGTCCAGTGTGTCGTGCACTGTGTAAGTGTACTTAGTTACCAGGGCCCGTATTGTCCAGTGTGTCGTGCACTGTGTAAGTGTACTTAGTTACCAGGGCCCGTATTGTCCAGTGTGTCGTGCACTGTGTAAGTGTACTTAGTTACCAGGGCTCGTATTGTCCAGTGTGTCGTGCACTGTGTAAGTGTACTTAGTTTCCAGGGCCCGTATTGTCCAGTGTGTCGTGCACTGTGTAAGTGTACTTAGTTTCCAGGGCCCGTATTGTCCAGTGTGTTGTGCACTGTGTAAGTGTACTTAGTTACCAGGGCCCGTATTGTCCAGTGTGTTGTGCACTGTGTAAGTGTACTTAGTTACCAGGGCCCGTATTCATAAAGCTTTTTGGTAATATCTTAACTTAAGCGAAATTTTATCAATTTTTTTTTAAACATGTTTTTCTGTCGATTTAAGATTTTTCTAAATATAGTTTATAAGGTTATAGACAAATTAAACCTACATCTAAATATTTGCCTTAAAATAGATGGTTTGTAGTGTCCCAGAGAGGTTAATAAGGATATTTAAAAATATGTAAAAATCTTAAAATTTGACCTCTTAAGTTGCTTATGAATATGGGCCCTGGGCCCCGTTTTATTAAACATCTTACGATAAGTCTCAAATTTTAAAACCGTTCACGTCTGCACCTAAGCAGTCAATGTAGACAATTATGTGCATATTATGTGCAGAAATATAAGAAGGATAAGAAAATGAAATGAAATCGCATCCATTGGTGAACTGTAAATCAAAGTAAAGAATTTAAGAAATTAACTTACGATCAAAATTGTCTTGTTTCATAAAACCGGGCCCAGGTGAGTTGTAGATACCAGGTTTTAGTAGTCTTAGAGGTGTGAGAGCTAGCACGATGGACAAAAAGTGTTCACTGCACGTGCAACAATAACCAGAATGCACCATTCCAAAACTAACCCCGCCCTAGGATTTTATCTTTCCCGTATTCTACTACAAGCAGTGTCTGAGTAAGGTTGTGAGACCGAACTCTGTATAGAGGCAATCAAGTTAAAAGCTACCTCCAGTGTATTAGCCAGCCAACCGTGCAGCCGTCTTTTACACGGCCGTTTTTGAAAAATGGCGGCCAATATTTGGGGGAGTGGTGGGTGGGGTAATTTTTTTTTTTGCTCAACAACACTTCCAAACTCTTACTTTCTCAATATTGTTATGTTTTGTATACATTTATAGAATAAACATGATCTAAAATGTATTTTTTTCACCTTTATCTGCAAAAGTAAATTACCCCAGATACACCCACTTGTCGCGAATTGGCGCGTAGCGCGTGTTAGCAACTTATTTAATTTGCACACCCTGTTTGCATATTTGCACACCCAGTTCTTGAATTTCTGTCTAATACACTGGCTACCTCAGAACAATATTATATATACTTTTATATTGTACAAGCTGTTATGAAGTGCTGGTAAGAATATTGTTTTTACTATTAAATTGTACTGAAATGATGAGATTATGAAATGACTAGCGGACTATCGAAGTTTTCCGTTGTAACACTTTACTTCATAATGTCTATTTCATTGTTTCAGGTGTTTACCAATGTATCTAGTTCCTAATAAAGAACGAAATACAGAATGGCATCTTACTATTAATATACATTCTATAGGTGCTTTAACAAATATATTTAATTTAGAACAGAAGGTGGAATACAGTGGCACAGCCTAAAACAGTTCAGTGGTAGTCCATAGCATTGTAAAGAAATGAATGTTTATGAATTATTTGATTTCTGGCATTTGCCAAGTTTGACCTTATGTCATAGGTAATTAAGCAAGGACTCGAATAAGATTTAAAACCAAGATCCACACAGGCAATCAAATAAAGAATGCTTTTCATTTCAGCCTAAAATGGCTGAGAAACTACAAACCTTAGTAGTCACACATATGTAAACAAAAGGTGATATGGACTGATTTCTAGTGACGGATGGATACAGCGAAGGGGGGAGTTACAGGTGGATATCTTGTTTCATGGGGAGTGAGGTTTTAACAGGGGAGGGTGGTTTCAGTGGAGTGGTTTTACTTAGAAGCCTTACTGAGCAACTATAAATTAGCAATAGCCCATTTCATTTTTCATTTTAAATATTCACTGTAACGGTGCCTAATGTGAATCAAAAACAATACAAAACTGTTATTAAATGTCAGACTATAACTTGAATGCATGACAGATATGTTATTAATGTGTTTGGTGCTGTAGAAAAACAAAACTTAAAGTGTGTTTGTTGATACAGTGAACTACTGGTTGATACAATTCAAAAACAGGATTGTCAGAAAACAATGAATATTTTTATCGTAACACCGGTTCAAACTTACGCGCACATGCTCCAACGTAACAATTCAACATGTGTTCTTGTAGCCTTGAAATCTGATCTAATTTCCAAGGAATGAGTCGAGATCGTTTCTGTATAGAATATTACTAAATGACTCTGGTGTTTTTGCGTACAAATACGCATACCTTTTAAAGACATTTTCTATAGTTTTTTCTGCATAACAGATTTTCTTTAAACTTTTTGTTCAGTAAGTCTGTTATATATATAGACAGAAAAGGCAAAAATAATGGTAGGTCTCCATGCTTGTTAAAATTTTAAAAAATAATTTGTAATGCCAACGTCATGTCAATCTGTCCAAAAATTTGAACAAGTCCATAAAATAGCTAAATAAGATATTTTTGAAGTCGAATCATTTATTCATTGGTCACAATTCTGCTAAAATTGTATTAAAGTAAAGAACATTTAATTACAATAACATTTAAAGCTCATCTTTATGTAAAACCTATATTTTTTTACAAAATCTGTTGAGACCATTACCACAATTTATGCACAAATTAGCCCATAATGATACAATTTCCTTTTTTTTTGTATGTTCCCAATAACAGAATTCTTTTAAACTTTCTAAGCACATAATTTAACATATATAAAAACAAAATGTGCAATAAAAATGATAGGTCCCCATGCTTGTTTAGAAAAAGAATTTGAAACCCTACTCCTATGCTAAAAGGCCAAGTTTTGTATGAAATTATATAGAAATGGTATATTTTCCTTTTTTGTTATGTTCCTAATAACAGAATTTGTTCAAACTTCCTAGGCACTTATTTGAACATATATTTAGACAATATATTCAATAAAATTTATGGGTCACCATGCATATTGAGATTTAATATTGGTTTTTGGAACTGTACCATTATGCTTAAATTTTTTAATTTTGTTTGAATTTTTACAAAATGCTATATTTTTCCTATTTTATGTATCTAATAATAGGCCTTTATTTAAATAAAGACAATAAAAAAAAAAAGAAAAAAGAAAAAAAAAATAATAATAAAAAAAATTAAAAAAAGAAAAATAAAAAAGAAAAAAAGACAAAAAATACAACTAGACAACAAAAGCAACATTCCAGTAAATTTTTATGAAAATCCATTCAATAGTTTTAGAAGCGAAGTTGCCCAAAAAAGCTGCACATGGAAAACTACAGCAAATGCCTTTAACTGAATATATAAACACTGAAACTGGTTAATGTGTGAATGTTGATACGTATTTGACTACCAGCATCTGATTAGTTCTTGAAGTCATGTAACTTTGCGCCATGTGACTGAAATTCCGAACATTGTACGGAGATTTACGAAGTACCGGTGAAATGGGCTATAACAATCAGTACACAGCCATACAAATACCAATTTAAACAATTTGGAAATATAGTTTGAGTGAAAAAATACAGTAGCTTAATTATTTTAAGTGATGACAGATGTAATTTTCCCAAGTACCTCCATTAAATACATGAAGTGATGACAGCCCTATATCCACAACCAACAGCTGCTGTCTTATTCATACTTCAACCCAACACCTTGTAAAGACACTACATGCACAAACTGCTGCTTATACATCTCAATGACTACTGTTAATGGGCAGTTCATCTGTTAATTGACTTATCTGTCAGTCCAACCAGCAGATATCACACACACTACAAATTGAGACTTAACAAACAATTAAAGGCTATGGCATTTGATCCTTTTGCAACAACCTAGTGTATCATTATAGTCCGGCAGATAAACAGCAAATTTTCCGATAAGCGTGCAATAGCTTCTATACAAAATGTTTTTTGCATTTTCATGTAGTTCAGACATTGTAGTTCACGAATCCGCGTGATGACACCCTGTCACCATTGAGCAACTCCGTAGAAACAAGATGGCGGACAAGATGGCCGCCGAAAACGAAAACTGCATAATTGGACATTTATTTTTTATTTAGAACAGTAACAATGCCACAAATGCAATCTAAATTAATAACACAAATAATACGATACCCAGCACATACAATGCGAGGAATCACGTGGTCTGAATTGGTAATAAACACGAAAAAATGGCCGCCGATGCCGTCGCTTTGGGCCGATTTTGGCCACAAAATAAGGTATGTTTCCGTTGTTACTTGGTCCTTTGTACTGTCACATAGCCTAAAGAACGGGGCATTTTGAGATCTTTTAAATGGTGTATGGGTCGTCAACAGGTGTCTTACCGAACCCGAGAACACTCGGTCCGCGATTCAAAATTTGAAGACCTGTTGTGGGTGATGTGCACGCACCGGACCAACTGTTTTCAGGTTCGGTAAGACACCTGTTGTTGACACATACACCATTTCAGAGAGCTTGAAATTTCCCATTCTTTAGGCTATGTGACAATACAAAGAACAAAGTAATAACGAAAACATGCCTGATTTTGTGGCCAAAATAGACACAGAGCGACGGCATCGGCGGCCATTTTTCCGTGTTTATTACCAATTCAAACCACGATTCCGCGCATTGACAGTAGCCTGGGTTATAAGGACATATCAATATTGACTTACTTTGCCCAGTTACATATTACGTTACCGATATTTAAACTGTATTCTAAATAAAGTGAACTTTATTGTTCACGACAACAAATTTAAAGGAAGAATTAAACAAAGCCATTGATTGTTTCATAAGTAGAGTAACAAAATATTGATTATTAAATGCAAAATACAGTTTAACAAACACATTTGAGTAAGTAATTTACGTTACATGTGACTAGAAAATTATTCATGAAAAATATTAATTTAGGAAAAACATGTCATACCAACATGATGACTAGATTTGAGTATAATCTAGTCAGTATTTGGTTAAAATGAGATATTATTTATATCCAAGGGTGACTAGAACAAAACAACAATAATAATAACATATGACATTAATAACACCGACCAATTGTCAAAGCCTCGTGATCTTACCATAACATCGAAATCATCCATTGGATGATTTGTTCTGTTCATTGCAGCATAAACCCTCTCCACGACAAGCACAGAATACCGTACACAATAATCGAGAATTATTACAACGGCATCGCATACTGGAGCATGGCATCTGACTTTCACATGAACACCGTATCAGTTTTCAGTATTTCCTGCGGGGCCATTTGTACTTCCGTAGGCACCATTATCGGTAACAACGACTTTGTTTCTTCGTTTTTGGTCCATCCGTATTCCAATGGGTCAAGCTGTGGTGGATCAGAGTCGACTGCGTGTTTCCAAACACATGCCTGAAAATGAGCTCGTTTCACATTCTCTTTGAACGATTCTGTTGTTGGGGGAAGTGCCTGAAGTTTTGGGGCAGCTGCTGGCGATTTTTCCTACCTTCTTTGCCCACGCTGCAATTCTGACATTGGACATTGTTTCTTTACCATCATTGCCATAGCATGAAGCAACAAATGATGTCGATTCGTCTACGATATTCTGTAATGCTGCTGTCTCATCACCAAGTGATGTGAGTGGACACTTTCCAGATTTCAGAACTTTAATAGCAGTCCCTTTGCCAATACCATGACAACATGCTACAGTGTCACATCCAGACAATGCGTGCGCCCCTGGTAGGTCAGGAATTGTGTCTTTGTTTGCATCAACTGTGGCATTTATGTCAATCACTGCACGGTCTTGTACTGGCGATTCCAATATCACCTTTACGGCAATTCGATGCATCATGAAGTGATACAGTACTAATACAACCACGCCTGTGTCATCCGATATAATGGCAATGCCACTGTCTGTCTCATTCGCGATTAGTACCATTTGCTGAGCTAGAATGTTATCAGCCTCCTCGTATGATGTACGCATATCCTGACGTCTAATATTTACGTTCCTATTTACCTCTAAGGGCACATCATCTTCTCAGGTTATGACGAGTTTGTGCTGAACGTCATGTGGAAATGACGTGTTTGCTGATAATTCTTCGCATATCAGTGGAATTAACTGCTTCTTGTTCTCTGGTACATTAAGTACTGACTTTTGTGGCGGCAGCTTCATAACTGTTGCCATCTGGTGTATCTGGTGTATCCGACAAGACGTTGCTCCTCGCGATACTCTTGTTTCTCCTTTAATGCTGTAACCTCTGTATCTATCAAAGACAATGTAGACATTGATTAATTTCCGCTCAATGTATTTTCTGAATTGAGTTACGTAATCTTGAACGGTTCCATTTACAGGCCAGTGAATTATGTATAGAACTGCCGAACCGTCAATGACAATGTGCTCTATTTGTTTTAATGATTGCCATGCTGAAGTTTCAACCTGTAAAATCTTTTTAAGTTGAGACTTTGCTTTTGCGGTTCTAAGATTGCCAAAGTCTGTAAACAGAGCTGTTGGCACTGGTGACAATTCATATGACAGAACATATTTCAGGTCAATTTCTCTGGCGCTAGCTTGTAGACCAATAACTCTGGTATAGATCAACTCTGTATCAAACGATCGTACATCACCTATTTTTACTGATTTCTTTGAAGCAGTTTGTGTTGTCACTGATCACTTGTGTATTCCCACCTCATTAGATCGCTCTTCGTCACTAAGTAATTCAATGTCCTGCTCGATTTGGCTACATATGTTTAGACTCAATGCCCAAACCTTAAGTGTTTCCGGTTTTAAAGAGATCACAATGATCCCTGAGGCACCGTGTCCATACTTCATGAAGGTGGTCTCTATATACATGTCGGACCAAATACCATTCCATATGCCAGGCACGTGTCTCATAACATGCTCCCCCTTCAGGAACCTGTTCTGGACAGCTGGTGGTAAGGCCTCCATAGATCGCAAGTAGTATGATCCATAGCGCGCATAGTTTACATGTCCAGCGGCAAAGAAATATGGGAGCATGGATTTAACTACAGACAGGTGCAAACACCAATCACCTTCTCTCTCAGCGCGTACATAGATCATCATTAATAAGACCCCCTTAATGAGACAATCGACCCACAGCTTTGCTGTTCTGCTTTGTTGTGCAACATTGTTAAGCATTTCTTCTAATGTGTTGGCCTGGTTGATATCTCCTTCAAGCAATGGACGCAGTAATTTTTCTGTTAGAATGCGTAATGCCCGAACGTTTTGAGGAAATTTCTTCCCAGTTAACATCTTAGCAACGCCCCAAAAGGTAGACTCTAAAATGTCCGAAAGTCCACTATCTGCCATCAGTGTACCGATAGAACCCACAAAGCTCATCAAAAGGTGCATACCACCTAGACGGAATACAACGTTTCCAAACTGTTCTGGGTATGCCCATATCACATTCACTGCTACACGGTAAAGCTGTAAGTCCCCTGTGAATACGGCATATTCTTGACCACATTTAACCGTAAGCGCTTTTGACTGTCGCAGTGCAGTCATAATAGTATCCGGATCCGAAGGAGTCATATCTATTAACGGCAGATAGACTGCCTTTGTCGGAAGCTTCACAGTGTGGCCTTGTTGTCTGCATTGCTGTGTGTTGTATCCATTGAACTCTGGACACTCGTCAGAGGTGATAACATCTCGAAGAAAAATCGAATCGTTCGACTGAGCCCTTGCTCTAGATATAGCCATACTCACTAACATCTTCAATGGCAATACGGATTTACACATCGGGGGCATATGTGGCTTCTTAGGTCCGTTATAATGTTCAATCGTAACATCGTAGTCGATTGTTTCTGTCATATTTTCACGTTCAATGCGCTTAAACGTTGTACAGTCTGACACGTCTGTTTCTGACTCTTGCATATTTGGCTGTGTGAGAAGAACAGCTAGTGAATGCGTAGAAACTTTACCATTTTGGGATGAAATGTCCGCATCAGAATTGTCAACGACTGTTTGAATTATTCCACACGAGGCATCTGATATACCCTGTAATGTCGCCGAAGTCGTGGCTACTAGGGCGGCTGATTTCTTAAATCTCAACACCTCATCGTAACTGCACGTTACACCAAAACTGTGCATCTGGTTAACTAGTGCCTTTGAACTACGCATCAAGACTCCAAGACGTATTTGCAACATGGTCGGAAATTTGTTTACTGCACAAGTAATTATACTCCCAATTAGATATGCTTGTAATGTGTGGTCAAGTTTATTTGAGAGTTTGGACAACAATGAAAGCAATGTGTAACTAACAGAACTTTGCATAACCTCATCACTTAATCTAGCATTGTACTGTATTCTTGAAATACTGATAGATTGTACCTCTTGAATAATAGTTTCTGAAAGTTTCTCAATTGCACTGTCAATGCCACTGTCATCGGAATCAGGAACTAGTTTCAATAGCTCAGGGGCCACACTTTTGAAAACCAAAATGCTTGCTAAACCATTAGCAGCGAGTATGATCAAGTAATCACCAAGCCGTTCACTTAACTTTTGCATCAAAGTTCTTCTAGAGAGTTCGCCATTGGTTTCGATCGAATACTTCTCAAATATTTCCACTGAGTTTCATATCCGTGACCTGTCTTCTGTCATCAAATTCACAATGTATTCAACATCTACATCGATCAAATCAATTACATAACCAAATTTTATATCCAACATGACTTTTGGCGGCCATATTGGACGCCATCTTGAATTGTGAGAGTTGCTCAAAGGTGACAAGGTGTCATCATCCAGATTCTGTTATAGTATTGTCCTGACAACAAGAAAATCCAAAAACATTTTGTATAGAAGCCATTGCACGGTCCATTGCATTATCTGCCGGACTATTACATAGATTCACACAAAGGGCTTTTTTCGAGAAAATTGGGAAAAGCCTAGGCCTGCTCATTTTGGGGGAAAAAAGCGTGAGATTGTTAAAATTGGGGAAAAAAGAGTGTGGTTTTTGCTATTTAGGGTAATGTTTTTTTAAGAGCAAAATTTTCATTAAAAAGAATGCTTTAGGTATATTATCCTTTAGGTATATTATCAATCAGATATTGAATTTAGCAATGATTTTAACATACAATGGAACGTCTATGAAATTTTATTTTTTTTAGATTGGGATTTTTTTTACCCAGAATTGAGAAAATATAGAGGTTTTTGCAATTGGAAAGCTGAAATAGGTTAAAAAAGCCCTGGTTTGATGCCTGAGATATAGAGTGCTTCAGTAAATATAATACAGCATGCATATTGTTCCAATGCCTATAGGCTGTTGTTTTGTTTATAAACGAAAACAAAGACTAACTGTTCTGGTGTATAAGAATTTTCAATTTCAATGTACAGCAATGTATTATAGCATGAGCTATAAGACTAAGTTCAACTTGTTTGTGCATTGTGCATTGTTTTAACCTAACTTTTTTTCGTAATTACTTTTGTAAATTCACGCATTCTCATAAAGCCTGTTTTATTTTTTAAAGCAATATTTATCTCAGTTTGTATAAGTATATATTAAAGGGAATGAGCTGAGGATTTGCCTTTCTTTTGATTTGTGGCATAAGGACCAGTTATTCAATATCTTTATTTTAATTGAACTGAATTGTGTTTTAAGGTGCACCAAACATGAAAGGTTATATGGCGCCTAACAGGAATGAACATGCCAGGCTCATTCTCCATGTACATCGAGATAAAATATGGAGAACGGGCCTTAAAGAACCTTCTCACCCTGAACTGCGGAGTCGCTGCAAATTCTACTGTAGACACTCCATTTACGTGGAGCCACATTATAGTTTTTCTGCCACTGCTCTAGTGATATGAGTGAGATGGCACCTGAAACAATGCAGGGGTCATGATGAAGACCTTTAATGAGCATGAACAAAAAATGATAAAAATTAACATGTTCTACCCCTCTGCCTTCCCTTCCAATGGGAGCTGCAGTGGCCCTATTCTTTGACCGTAACCAAACATCCATTTTAATATATTGTGCATGTTCTTTTATGCTATATGATCATATCAAACAAATGAAATTGAATTGAATATTGTTTAATGGCTCTTCAACACAGTATAGGTTATTTAGAGCCGCCCCAGAGAGATGGGGAGGATACATAGGAATCCGGGAACCGTGCTCTACTCTTATTATCGAATAGATTCCTATGGTTCTTAAACATGCTCGGAGGACGGACGAGGCTAAGGGAAAGTGTCTTGCCCAAGAACACACCGACGAAGCTCAAAGTTCTGTGCTGAAAAATATTTGCTTATCATTCTTACAACAATCAAAGGATTATATTTTACGGTCTTGGTCGATTATCAGAATCACTGACAGTTATTGCAGGAGAAAACTAAATGATCAGAAAATAACAGAGAAAAAAAGGCAGATTAGTCATGACATATTATTGTAGGTCCGATATATTAATTATCTGCTAAATAAAAATGTTACAAACGATAAAAATTAAAAGGTATGGTGTAATTATAAATAATTCTTATATATACATTTGCATAGTTAATCAGTGTTCTTCATAATTGCTCTACCCATCTCCTTTATCAAGATGTAATAGAACAAACAAAATATTCTTAACATTTCTAAAATATTACTGGTAATGGTGCCTGATAATAAAAAATGCAATAAACAATTTTGAAAAAAAAAGGAAAAAAAGAAAGAAGCCAAATGTATGCAAAAGCAGACTCATGCAAACCAAATTCTCATCAAAAGAAACAAAAGAACCCTTAAACTGGAACTACAGTATTCACATCTGTGTTTTGCATTTGGAATCCTATAAAACCTCTTTTAATCAGTCAGAGATTTTTGAAGTGTGGTTAGGCAAGTAGTGAGCCATCATAAACCCTCATCTACCACAGTCTCCGTGTCAGTCATTCCCTACTTGATCTATCTTCTTACATACCATCATGAAATATAAAATTAGTTTATCATGATTGCTTGATAAAAGACCATAGATACTTCCGCTTACAATTTGTGCAGGAATTTTTCTTCTTAAAACTTTAAATTAAAGTCTTTAAAATACTTTGAGATAACATTTAAGCGCAATTATGTAATGGTAATGTGTAGTTTGTATATGGTTTACCACGGGCGATTGTCCAAACTTTGACTGAATGCATATTTTGTATAAGGAGTACCACGGGCGATTGTCCAAACTTTGGTATGTGTATTTTGTATAAGGAGTACCACAGGCGATTGTCCAACGTTTGGTTAAATGCATTTTTTGTATAAGGAGTACCACGGGCGATTGTCCAAACTTTGGCTGAATGCATATTTTGTATAAGGAGTACCACAGGCGATTGTCCAACGTTTGGTTAAATGCATTTTTTGTATAAGGAGTACCACGGGCGATTGTCCAAACTTTGGATGAATGCATATTTTGTATAAGGAGTACCACAGGCGATTGTCCAAACTTTGGCTGAATGCACATTTTGTATAAGGATTACCACGGGCGATTGTCCAAACTTTGGTCTGCGTATTTTGTATAAGGAGTACCACGGGTGATTGTCTAAACTTTGGTATGCGTATTTTGTATAAGGAGTACTACGGGCGATTATCCAAACTGTGGCTGAATGCGTATTTTGTATAAGGAGTACCACTGGCGATTGTCCAAGTTTTGGTATGCGTATTTTGTATAAGGAGTATCACGGGCGATTATCCAAACTTTGGTATGCGTATTTTGTATAAGGAGTACCACGGACGATTGTCCAAACTTTGGTATGCGTATTTTGTATAAGGAGTATTACTGGTGATTGTCCAAACTTTGGTATGCGTATTTTGTATAAGGGGTATCACGGGTGATTGTCCAAACTTTGGCTGAACGCATTTTTTGTATAAGGAGTACTATGGGCAATTGTCCAAACTTTGGTATGCGTATTTTGTACAAGGAGTACCACGGGCGATTGTCCAAACTTTGGTATGCGTATTTTGTATAAGGAGTACCATGGGCATTTGTTCAAACTTTATTAATGCGTATTTTGAATAAGGAGTACCATGGGCGATTGTCCAAACTTTGGTATGCGTATTTTGTATAAGGAGTACCACGGGCGATTGTCCAAACTTTGGTAATGCGTATTTTGTATAAGGAGTACCATGGGCAATTGTCCAAACTTTGGTATGCGTATTTTGTATAAGGAGTATCACGGGTGATTGTCCAAACTTTGGCTGAACGCATTTTTTGTATAAGGAGTACTATGGGCAATTGTCCAAACTTTGGTATGCGTATTTTGTATAAGGAGTACCACGGGCGATTGTTCAAACTTTGGTATGCGTATTTTGTATAAGGATACCATGGGCATTTGTTCAAACTTTATTAATGCGTATTTTGAATAAGGAGTACCATGGGCAATTGTCCAAAGTTTGGTAATGCGTATTTTGTATAAGGAGTACCATGGGCAATTGGCCAAACTTTGGTAATGCGTATTTTGTATAACCTCTTAATGATAATTAAACTTCCAATAACATGGAGAGAATGTTTTCAAAATAATTTTATGTAAAAATGTTTCAAGATTAGTTTGTCTCCCTTTCACGTCAGCTTCAGTAATACAAGGCTATACATGTATATAAATAGGCAAAAAAGGAAGTTTTTGCACTACTTCTTGTTCTTTCAGTAATTTAATAAATTCTTTAATTTATGAAATCGTGACCCCCATGGTGTGCACAAGTGCATGCAAGCAGTTTTTCTAAACTAGAATTCTGCATCTATAAAATATATATATAATGCAGAAAATGCAACAACACAAACCACATTGTCATAAATGTCTTTGTCTGTGTTATTAATTATGCACTATAAAACTTCCTTCTCCAAAGCACTTTAGAAAAATAAATAAAAGTCAGTAAAAATATCTTGAATTTCCTGAAATTTTCTCACACTGCATGATACCACCTACAATGTAATAAACTATGAATGAGCTGACATGTGGTGAACATGCAACATGCAAATATGCCAACACAGATTGTCATAATTCTGTGGATTATTTATCCACGTATAGCATTGTCCCTTACTGAATTGAACTGAATATAGTCAAACGTGCTCAAGAGACCACCTCGATCTATTAAGGGCCCACTTGCATTAAAATACCAATGTTTCAGTTCCTACTTGTTTTAAAGGGAGTACATCAGGCTTTGGGGGCGAATATGAACAAAAACATTATTAAGACATTTAAACCATGAATTAGTTCAGTTTCCTATACAGTGCAATAATTAAAAGTGATAATTTTCAACAAGTTCTAGTCCATAGAGATTCTTAGAAACTTCTCAAAGGGCAGACAACATTTTGACTCAAAGGGCAGACACCGTTTTGACCCAAAGAGAAAATGCCCTTTTGACTCAAAGTGCAGACACCATTTTCACTCTAAGTGCAGACACCGTTTTGACTCAAAGAGAAGATGCCCTTTTGACTCAAAGGGCAGACAAATTTTTGACTCAAAGGGCAGACACCGTTTTGACTCAAAGGGAAGATGCCCTTTTGACTCAAAGGGCAAACAACATTTTCACTCAAAGTGCAGACACCGTTTCGACTCAAAGAGAAGATACCCTTTTGACTCAAAGTGCAGACACCATTTTCACTCAAAGTGCAGACACCATTTTGACTCAAAGTGCAGACACCATTTTCACTCAAAGTGCAGACACCATTTTGACTCAAAGAGAAGATGCCCTTTTGACTCAAAGGGCAAACAACATTTTCACTCAAAGTGCAGACACCGTTTTGACTCAAAGAGAAGATACCCTTTTGACTCAAAGTGCAGACACCATTTTCACTCAAAGTGCAGACACCGTTTTGACTCAAAGTGCAACACCATTTTCACTCAAAGAGAAGACGTTCTTTTGACTCAAAGTGCAGACAACATTTTCACTCTAAGTGTAGACACTGTTTTGACTCAAAGAGTAGACACAGTTTTGACTCAAAGAGAAGATGCCCTTTTGACTCAAAGTGCAGACACCATTTTCACTCAAAGTGCAGACACCATTTTAACTCAAAAGAGAAGATGTTCTTTTGACTCAAAGTGCAGACAACATTTTCACTCTAAGTGCAGACACCATTTTCACTCAAAGAGAAGACGTTCTTTTGACTCAAAGTGCAGACAACACTTTGACTCAAACGGCAAACAACATTTTCACTCAAAGGGCAGACAACATTTTTACTCAAAGGGCAGACAACATTTTTGACTCAAAGAGCAGACAATCTTTTGGCTCAAAGAGCAGACAACATTTTAACGTGTAGTGCAGACTTCATTTTGACTCAAAGAGAACACACACTTTTGAACCATTGAAGTGCAGACAATAACATTTAGACTTGCACTGTAGAAAACATTTATCTCGTTGTTTAGACAATATTTTGACTCAAAGTGCAGACAACATTTGGACTCAAAGAACATACAACATTTTGACTCGAATTGCAGAAAACATGTTGACTTGCAGTGCAGACAACATTTTGACGTGTAGTGCAGACCACATTTTGACGTGTAGTGCAAACATCATTTTGACTCAAAGAGAACACACACTTTTGACTCATTGAAGTGCAGACAATAGCATTTAGACTTGCACTGTAGAAAACAATTTAGACAATATTTTGACTCAAAGTGCAGACAACCTTTTGATTCAAAGAGCATACAACATTTTGACTCAAAGAGCAGACAATATTTTGACTCAAAGAGCAGACAGTATTTTGGCTCAAAAAGCAGACAACCTTTTGATTCATGCGCAGACAACATTTTACTTGATGTACAGACAATGCTTTGACTCAAAGTTCAGACTAACTGCGAAGATGGAAATTACACAGTTTAAATGAATCCTTCTGTACTACCTCAGTAGTGACAAAATATAATCTTCAGCATTGTAGATTTTCAGGCTATATGCTACCAACACTATGCTATCCATTAATTACTTATAATGGTATGTATGAATAATATTTAGTTTGTAATGTTTACACAGATATTTATAAGGCCATTTTTTTTTTATTAATTGATTTACGGATTTTTTTTCTAAAAGTTGAGGGCAGGAGGAGGGGAAAAAAATAAAAATAAAATTAAGATGGTGACCAAAAAATGCCATTTTAATATGTTACTGTAGTATTTCATACCTCGACGAAACACATAAAAATAACATTCAATTCTTAAATTTTTAACCAACGTTATTTCACAGTTTGAATTAGCACTTTCATACATCCAAAAATCATTGTTTTTGCTTCTTTGTTTTTTTAGCATTCCGTGTGGATGATTTTAAGGCTCTGTTGAAGCAGGAGAGGCAGATAGGTCTCACAATACTGAAAGTTTCTCTCAGTTGCCTGACTTCATATTTTTTATTTTTTATTTTTATTTTTTTTTTGGTTTCGGCAAAACTTGCAGTCGGCGGGTCCGTAAATCTAAAAATCAAAAAACTCTGGCCTAATGTACATAATTCTTATAATCAAAGCTTACATATCCTCACCTCACTGAATACTCAAGTTAATTACTTTGGTTTGTTTACTTTCAAATGATTTATTCTCAAAATTTTAAATAAGTTACATTTTATCTTAAATAAAAAGACAGGAAAAGACAAGAGAAAAGTAGACAGACATCTTGCTCTGACAAAAAATACAAAATACACGAGCAGAAAATATAATAGTAGAAAATAAAAATCCATTGTACCATACAATATATGTAAGAGACAGCATACAATAAAAATGCCAGATTACCAAAATATTATTAGAAATAGCATATAGGGTAAAATATAGCATACACTAATTGGCAAATTCTGATGAGAAATAGCATATATAGCAAATTTATAAAACGGCATGCATTCAAAAACATCTCGAGACCAACCTGGATCATGGAATGGTACAAGTACATAGTTATATAAGGGTTTTTCTCGTCGCCGTAAAGTCGTTCTCATTATCTTAGCTGCGCCCTCTATAACTTGCACTAAATCATCGTACATTGACCCCGTAATGTCAAACACAAACGCCAGCGATGCTGCCCCGTCAGGAACGTTATCATAATTTTGTCCTGTTACTATGGCAACTGGACACACTATCACAAGTGTTACAGTCAGACAAGCCAACATAGTCCACCTTCCTCCACAATACATGGCTATAATTTATCACAGATACGCTTCTTGTATACAAATCCTCAACAAACAAAAAAAACTGTTAACGACAAAAAATTAAAATTCCATTTCACATTAAATAATGCATCTGTTTAAATTAATTCATTTTAACAAACTTTAGTCGGAGTTATTTTTTTAAATAATAAAAACATTTTATTTCCAATCGACCAATTTGACGTTGTGTCGGAGTAAGACTCAACTAGGTAATGTGTGCAGTGACTCTGATAAAAAATACTCAAAATAACATCTAGATTATGTTGGAAGATAAGATATGGCCTGGAAACACATGCTGTACAGAAATCATGAAACATGAAAGACTACAGCTAATGGCTAGGCCACTGGAATCAGACATTAGGTTTTTTGGCTATCAAACACATTAAGTTTAAGATAAAGGTAATTGGGGTGGTTTAACCGTTAAGCCGCTGAATATATATAATGGACTGTTCTTTCTTTGAATTAAGACCATTCCATTTATGCGACAGGGGTGTTTTGGGAAAAATGACTGATCAGCAGACAGACATTGTAAACCCTAATCAGCCTGCGAGTTACTCTGGGTTTACAATGTATGCAAAGGCTATTATAGTCGTGCTTAGCGGGTTAACAGTTAATATTCCTTGGATGTTACTGAATTTCAAAAATTGACAAAGCCATGATACAAGCTTTAAACGGATACATAGCAATCTAGAAAATTTCATCAAGCATTCAAAAAATTAGAATCTCGATTTATTTATCCAGTATCATTTTTACTTTAAACCTGCTTGCACATAATATTTTGAGTTTTCGTGTTGCCTTCTTAGTTTATCATTGTTTTACATGCATTATTTGTGGAATATAATCACCAGTTAGTAACAACTCGCTTTATAATATTCTTATAATTAATATCAACGATTGAACAGATACAAGTTAGGTGGAAAACTAGCTGCACATTGCAAGCTTTTATAAAATCAAGATTGCCATGTGTCCCTTTAAAGAGGGTACATCAGTGTTTTCTAGAATACTAAGTAAAAAAAAGAAAAGAGTTCCAATTCATGATAAACATGTCATATGAATCCAACTATGGTGTAAGCATTATTTTATTCATGTCTAACGTTATAATTCACCGTAGATTTAGAATGAATTGAATGTTGTTTAACGGCTCATCAACACAGCATAGGTTATTTAGAGCCGCCCCAGAGAGAGGGAAAGGATACATAGGAATCCAGGAACCGTGCCCTACTCTTATTATCGAATAGATTCCTATGGTTCTTTAACGTGCTCGGAGGATAGGCCGATACACGGGACCGCCCGGTTTACGCCCCATCCGACTGACGAGGAAAGTGTAATGCCCAAGAACACACCGACGGAACTCAGTGGCACCATGGAGGATTTAACCCGGGACCTCCGGTTACAAATCCGCCGCGCTATCGACTGCGCAACGCCAGCCCTCTGGTTTAGAATGAAACCGAGCTTAAAATGCTTAAACAATCTGCGGAAAAACTTAAAATTTGAAGACACAAAGTGCCGTAACTCCTGTATTATTGTTTCAGTTGGGGCATCCGTGTCCCATGGACACATTTCTATTGCTTTGAATGAAGCATACAGACTGAAGGGCATTTGCCTCTGTGACTAGCCTCACAAGCAATGTAGGCCACAGAAGGTAAGACTGTACATCTAAAAAGGCTCACAAGTATATCTGTGCTAGAATGGACGGACAGACAGACGAACATGGCTAACGCTATATATGCCCCTTCATCATTCAGTGGTGGGTGTATAAAAATGCAGAATCGAAAACCTTTGAGCCAGTACCTTTTTTACTGGTGTATTGAAATACAATTATTATTTTAAAAAAGTACTAGTGAAGCACAGGTAAAATCGGTGCAGCTATATAATTATTTAATAATTGTAACAAGACTGCAGAATTTAGTCCTGACTGGTTATATTTACCAGTGCACCAATATCAGTGCCAATCTTTGCCCTGTTTTTACACCATATATTTGCAGCCTCTAACCGCAGATTACAGGAAATTTTCAGATATATTTTAAATGTCAAACCTGCGAAAATGCCACCATAAGAGACTTCTGAAGTAAGTGTCTAGTTTCTTTAATGTCACTCTTCAACTTACACTGGCCTGCAATATGGATTCTCGAATGCATCTATTGGGCAGACGTCAATTAACCTGAAAATTTAGAATTCCAAAGTTGATAAAGGGCTAAGAAGTTTCTTACAGCTAGACTTGCCTCCAGAATGAATATGTTCCAAGATGTTGGATTGGTATTATAGCCAATGGTTTAAACTTTGGTCATTTTTTCCAGTTAATCAAAACAAGCAAATTTATATTCCCCTGCCTTTATGCACTTTTTTTGGATTACAGGCTACAGGAACACAAAAAGGTTGGAATTGTGAATAAACAACAATAAACGTAAGTACTTTAAAAATCCCACACTTTACAAAAAACTTTTTATAATATTAAGACTTTTCAGTCAATATTACATTAAGCAATGGGAAAGCATTATTAGCAGGATTTTATAACGGATATTACAACAAAAAAAATATGTTTAAAAACATTTTTTATCGAAAAACATGTGAAAGCTGTTAAAAACTACCGATTAAATGCTTTAATTTTATATTATACAAACTTCTTAAGCCAAAATTAAGGTTTAATTTCATAAACCATCCCACCCCATTTTCGCTTCTTGGATAAGGTGTTGGATGGGGTATGAATCATGTTAATACTCGGACCACGTAATGATAATTAATAAAGAGTGATAGCTCCTAATTGTAATTGTTATCAGATTTGCATCCTACACACGATTACAAGGTAGTGACTTTGACCACCTAGTTTGGTCAGGTTAGTTCTTAAGTTTAATATAATTTATTTAGTTTGAACAGAGTGAATAATTATTTTCTCTCATTTGTTAAGCAAAGTTATATATATGTGCCGTCTGCTTGTATTTCATACATGCGCAGATGTAATGGTCAGATCACGCGATGTGTCACGTGGTGTTTGAATTCTGGTCATTCGAGTTCTGGTTAACGGTGGGTTAACACGTCTAAGCATTTAAATTTTATGATTTTAGAATTAAATTCGTAATAGAAACTAACAGGAACGTTTGTGTGGTTTTAAAGCATTTACTTTTATGTTTCGTTTACGTGAAATTCGTAGGTCGTTGCAGACACTTGTCTAAATTACTACGTATCAAAGATAAATTGAGTACAAGCGTTTCGTTGTTTTTATAAGTTTGTTTAGGTGCAGTGAGAGAAATAGGAGAAGACAACACCAGATTTTACAATACTGACTTTACTTAAAACTATAAAGGGCAGTAACTCCTTTAATGTGTATTCAATTTATCTGACCTTGCTTTCTAAACATAATTACTAGTTAGTGATCTTGCACACAAAGTTAGGACCAATTGAAACAATGTAAACTGGTCTTGACAATGGGTCTACATCATCTGAAAATCAGCCAAACACTTTCTCAGAGATTCATAAAATATATCTAGGTAGACGCCAGAGACAACCAAATGACCTCATTTGCATGATAGCTAGTCCTGCTCAATAGTAAAATTCCTATAATCCTTATCTGCCTTTCTTTAAGGATTTCCAAAATTATTTCATTCTTTTTTCTGATCTGACAAACGTCACACAATTATTTTAAAAAAAAACAATTATCAAGCTGACATATTTTATTATGTCTTTTTAAGTTTATTTTTATTTTTATTAATACTGCATTTAATAGCCATAACTTTTTAAAAAAAACACACAATGAATGAATGAATGGTGTTTTACGGCATGTCAACACATAAATAGGTCATATGGTGCGCAAAAACTGACAAAAGATGAAAAAATGAAGGATTAGTTAAAAATTAATGTAAATATATATATATAAAGATAAAACTATTTACAAATAAGGGATGATATGTAATTAATATAAACTATATATGTAAATCAACAAATGCCGAAAAACAGGTATATAAAGAAGTAAAAAAAAAAAAAAAAATAATTATTTTGGGGATAATGAATGGTTTCAGTATTAAGTAACTCAAATAATAAATATAGTCCACTACTTTTACATCGATTCAATTCCTAGCTGTTTTGATGAGGGAGTATATTTATGCGGAAGCTGGAACGAGCTGTAGTTTGTCAATAGCTGAGGGCTCAAAGTGGAATATTCCAGTTCTTCTAAATGCAGATTTCAAGTTGGCTGGCGATAATGCGTTATCATACGTCTTAGATGCCAATGCTGCCACATTGCATCTGGTAATGTTGGACGATGGACTATTTCAGATGAACTGTCTCCAACACGAAAAATCGACCGTCACATATAGCCTAAAATGTTCTGAAAATGATGTAAAACACCATCCAACCAATATCCGAATTACAACTATCCGAATACTTTCATTAAGTCAACTTTTCAACCTCTGTTTAAAATGTTATAAATCGAGTCATATTATCGTCCTATATGCACACAGTCTGTGTCAACTAAAAGTGTATCATGTTACTAAAAATAAAACAGTCAGTGCTCGCTGAAGAGCTTGTTGAGAAAAAATTCTATGGAAGTCAATTTGGGTCATATAAATTACCTAAAATTAGTTGAAAAACCAAATAAAAGCGAATACTTATTCAGACTAACTTATTGTTTAAAAACATTATTGAATGTAAAAAATAAACTATGGAATCTAGGTTAGGTCTTCATTTTTTCGTATACAATCGTATAATTGATGGTTTATGGGCGAAACAAATAATTTCTTGGTAAGTATTGTCTGGATTTTTCTTATTTACTATACCTATATATTTGTTTGTGTGAGATACTTTTATAGAATGAGATATCTTGACATATCAAACATTTCAATCACCCTGTACAGACAGAAAACACCCTGTACAGACAGAAAACAGTTTCGTTTTGACACACACAAAAATAGCGACGAGACAGTATAATTTTATTTGTGTCCCGTATTAGACACCATTTTAACCATATTAATACTGAGAAATAATTTTGTTTACAAATCCAGTTTCCGTCATGTTTTTTATCGAGTGATAGATTTAACTAGGTCATGATACAGTAACATATTGTGAGTTAAAAACATGTTTGCAAGTCTATTCAGCAATTTCGTTATAAAAACTTATGTTTGCATTGTTCTATCATTCACCTCGATCGCCTCGATCGTTATAACAATGCACCTGGTAACGTCAATGTAATAATGTTCAACAATGACAATTTACACTATAATGACGGGTAACTCTGTGTAAATCAAACAGATACAGGTTGTATGAGTTGCTTCTCTTTGGTTAAAATATATTATCACGGTATATTTTAACTGCGCCTGATGAAGCGTGATAAAAATATGACGTCATAACAGTTATTTTTTTAAATAATTTATTATGCGGCAGTATCCCCAAAACCATATAGTAAACACAATTTAAATCCTTTTCGTTTTGTAACGTTTATTTACTTTTTGGTCTTATTTTCGGTATCGTCTTTCTATCTGTTTTCGACCATCATGTGATTTCGATCGACAGCGGAAATTACGTCTGCGCATGTTTATTATGCAAATTTTATCATATTTCATGATCGTCTGCTAAATGAATAGTTCTAAACAACAACAGACAACAATTGCAAATAATAAGGTTTTTTAAGTATATGGATAATTTTCCTATGGATAGTTGATCTCTTTACAAGTGTTTTCGTCATTAAATGTATCCCATTTTATAGCAAACTTACACAAAATAAAATATTTTATGATGCAGTGATGATTTAATCCTTCGCCTTTCATTAAACATCAACAAGTTTTATTTACTCGTAAAATGAGAAGTAGTAAATGGGTAATATCAAGGGTGGGGTACCTGAATAAACCATGAAGCAATATCGGTGTTTGTGTTAAAAACATCTGGTAATTGTTATGTTAGTACATTTCCTATGTAAATTCCTGACAAGCAGACGGACATGTTTTGAAAACTGCAGAAGAAATAATTTTAATGCTCCACAATATTGAAAAAAATCGATTTAAGGGTGATGAGGGTAGACATTTAGTCATATTTTTTTCATAGAAAATAAGTACGGGTTTGTTTCTTCTTGTTAAATTAAAAAATGGTTGATATTTTTTCCTTTTTTCCTAGGCTAGTGTGAATTTAGGTCAACAAATTTGCATAAAATTGCCCGTATGAAAATACTGCATCTCGGGATAAAAGCTAGAATAAATAAGGTGATCGGAAACACATGTCGTTCCCGGGAAACAAACAAGTTGAGGTCATCCATTTACAAAATAATGTTATCGGATGGAAATAAACAAAATGTAATCAAAGTCGCGGTAGTTTTTGTTCCAGTTTGATTATTTTATTTTAGCTAACATCATATTATGTCAAATATATAATGTATTACTGAGATATGTATCCAAATGCCGTTAAGTGGTCGTAAACTAAGAGGTCGAGGATACTAAACATCTGTCAATAAGTAACATCGCATTATTAGTACTTTGCAGTGTAAGAAAAAAAAAGTTTTTAAATGAGAATTACGGAAACTGGCCCCTAACCAGTATTGGAAGCTTTGCTGTTTTGTTGCAACTGAATTGGATTATAAAACTGGTAACGCCAGGATGTTACTCGTCGCACTTTTTCACATTGGCATTGCCATTCCCTGATTGGTATTCAATTTATTGAGCATATTGCCAGTACTGGCACTATTTCCGTTACAATTTTCTTGATATATATAATTTCGAATGGAAAAATTCAGAATTGACATACGGAATTAACTATTCATACAAACATAAACACAACGTTTGTGAAAATCCACTGGAACTTGTCCGTTTTTTGTCTGCATTTCCCGAACCAATAGTGCGGTGTTTTCGTATTTTTAGCTTTTCCGTGAAGTTTGCACTATAGCAATCCACCCAGAGTTGTCGTTCTTTAATGACCATATTATGAGTGGTTCAGCTCATGGCCATGTTAATTTACCTTGAGCAAGAGAATTAATCCACATTGCTTAGTACTGGTTCTACCCAGGAAACCTGTACATAATCTTCGAAAGGGGTTGTTGCAGTATCAATAGATAGATAGATATATGGAATAGTTATAAATATGAATGTTTATTGATTTATAGGGGGGAAAATTACAGCAACCGTATCAAAAATGTGTATACATAAACTGCAATAATGCTTCCTTTGACCAGCAAAGAATTTTGCATTCATTTGCAGCGATTTTCTTGGTTTTAGATGATATTTATCAATATTCCATGTACCGTAATTTGGAACTATGATGTCATAGTTCTCAAAATGGCGGCTCCCATATCCGTTTTAGAACAACCTTCAAATGGTCATATCTTTTTTTGTTGATCATCCGATTTGGATAAGTCACCTTTTTGCAAGTTGTTCAGAACTCTCAATAACGTTTGGCTGTGTCGCCACATTCTCCTTATACGTTCCTGATAGCATACATACCTTTAGGGTTATTTTAACCACAGACCTAATAACAAAGATCTGTGTTCGGCATAGGTGCGTTAATATATATTTTTATTGTTTATACAATGTGTCTGCAATTTGAAAATAACAATTTTAATACTACAAATTGTAATATACAAAAACAATTTTCTAAGAACCAATGTATAAAATATAACAACAATGATAACAATAAGATTAGTATTCTGTACACAATCAAGGTCAGCAAAGTCAGCAAAATTCATAAAAAGTCAGCGTTTTCTACCTATTTTCAACTTCCAGATAAACCATTAAAAACCTAATAAAAACGCTGATTTTGCTTAATATATTCAAATATATGTTGTTTTACGGAGATATACTCAAAAAAAAGTGTTTAATTATCTTAATTAAGTAAATAATTAACAAGGTCAGCGTTTTTTCCAATGTCAGCGTTTTCCTCACCAATTTTGGGTCAACATGTAGCTGACGTCAGCTATGAAAAATGATATATAGGGTCCTATAGAAACCACAGCGTCCGAACGCAATGGCCACGTAGGTCCGCACTGTACTGCAAACAAGGACTTGAAACTACAATGAAAGAGACAAAAAACAACAGAAAGGGTAGTGAAGACAGGGTTACCGACTTGGAACGGTCAGTAGGCAATAAGGCCTACTGGTTAGCTTGAATCAATTTTGTATGAAAGTCAAAGACTGACCCGAATATTTTGCAAACAGCACGGAATAGTAAAAATTACAGAACAACCGCTATACAAATTCCGGGAAAAGCAGACGAAAACGAAGTTTTAAGGAAGTTTGTTGTAAGTGCCAAATGCCACATATACAGTGATTTTCACTTGGGCTGCGTAATGCATACAATTCAAGTGTAATTCATCTTGTATTATCAACTCATGATTTGAAAGAAATGTGGTGAATACTATTGCGCAAAATAGGCGATACCACTCAGTAATAGAATAGTATTCGGATAATTGTAATTCGGATATTTTGATTTTTAGGTCTGCTGGCCAATAACCTTACTGTCTAAGGTCATGGTAGATAGTTTGACGTCTGGTAAACTAATTTTTTATCTGATCTTCATCAAACTTGAACTTTCAAAAACCGCTAGTTATGGCCCATGTTTGAATTAAAAATGCTATACACCCAAACCTACCAATTTCCACCAAATCCACCCAAATCTATACCAAATCTACACCTAAACATCACAAATCCACACAAAATCTACTTTATACAGTAGTGCAATGATCTTATTGTATCAAATGTCAAAAAACAATAATCATTTTAGGCCAAACAAAAAAATATGTGTGGTTCAGGTAACCCGTCCGACCCTATTTTAAGGGGCTGACCCTAAAACCTTTTATGCAAAAATGAAAAAAAAAAAGAATTAAAAAAAAAAATGTTGATATTGCAAAAAAATCGAAGGTACAGTAATTAACATACACTGAACAAAATTGCTAAGTATCAACTTTTGTATCTTAACTAATTTTCTTATTTTAAACATATTTTAAAATAGATATATGATAAGTATTTTGTTTTGCCCCATAGTTTTGTAAAACAATTATTTTTTGTTTAAATTGTCACATCTTTTGAGAGTTACCCTCCCTTTATATGAAAACATGAAATGTACTGATAAAACACATAACATGAGTCAAGATCGCTTAAAGATATAAAATTCTTAAAATTGGTATGAAATAATAGAAAAAAACATAAAAATTTGACCCTTTTATCGCAGATTTTCCGTCTATAAAAAAATGAAATATGGATAATCTTAAATTACCTCCCTTTACATTGAATATTGTTTGAAATTCTAGTAACTATAATTCAGCGTTAACATTAAATGTTTCGAAAATTTCTTTTGCAAACGCATTTGTAATGGTAATGCTAGTAAAACATGATGTCAAAATAATTTTAACTGGCATATTTTAGAATTAGGTACTTAATAAAATCCTATATACCCGATTGTATAAGTGTTATAACTTATTTCTAAGAAAACACATTGACTTAAAAGTTTTAAAATATGTCTGCAATCAGAGCAGACAATTTACACTCGTTATTTTGCAGTTTAACCGTATCTCTAATCAAACACAAAACAATGAGAATATTATTGACATATTCTTTGGTTGATACTTAGCAATATTGAATTGAATTTAAAAAAAAAAGCCTACCAGCGTTTTTTTTCACCATTTTGAGAATGGGTCCGTGGCCGGTCAAATTGGGAAAAAACGCGCGATTTTTCTCAAAATTGGGAAAAAACGCGCGTTTTTTTCAGAATTGGGAAAAATGTTGTTTTTGTATTTCGTGAAATATTACATATTTATTGATGATTTACATAATAAAATATTTTCACAACTGTAATGTTTCACGTTTTTATTGTAATTCACTGTGTTGTTACAGAATAACTTCCCTGTTTTTGTTGTCCCTGAAACAGTGTATTAGGCAGAAATTCAAGAACTGGGTGTGCAAATATTCAAACAGGGTGTGCAAAATTAGTTGCTAACACGCACTACGCGTCAATTCGCGACAAGTGGGTGTCTCTGTGTAATTTATTTTTACAGATAAAGGTGAAAAAAACAACATTTTAGATCATATTTTTTCTATAAATGTATACAAAACATAACAATATTGAGAAAGTAAGAGATTGGAAGTGATGTTGAGCAAAAAAAACAAACAAAAAAAAATCTTTTTTTTAACCCCACCCACTCCACCAAATATTGGCCGCGGTTTTTCAAAAACGGCCGTGCTAAAGACGGCTGCACGGTTGGCTGGCTAATACACTGCCCTGAAAATGTTAACAATGCTGTTAAGTTCATTGTCATTTAGGGTTGCACCAGATTCTCTGCATATTCTCATGACCGAGGAAAGAGTTACCTGGGCCAGACGATTTCTGTTATCCGTCCTTTATTTAGTATTAACCCATCGCTCACTGAGGCGCTTGTTACATAGTAGAATATACTAGCAGTAAAGCGTTTCGATAACATACAAGTGGTAAAGCGTTTCTGCAACGCATAAACAACATGGCGTCGTCCTCGGGTGACGAGGCTGTGTTTTGCGTTTCAATTTACACAGAAAAGCAGAAGAAACGTACAACCCTGGTAAAAAACTTTATTAAGGAGATTAATCTAAAACAGAACTGGGAAGATCTATTACATCTGTGTATTGAGAATATCCCAGGAGAAAGATTGACGGAAAAACAACTTCGATTTGGGAATTTTTTAGTTGAAAATTGGGAAAAATTGTCAATTTTTTCAATTGGGAATGGGGCCGTTTATCGGTCCCATTTATATAAGGTAAAAAAACGCTGCCTACCTACCTACCCTATTTTTTTTGCCCATGTTACCTGAACCACACATATTTTTTTGTTTGGCCTTAGCAAAATGAAGATGTAGTTGTTAATTTGTTACCGGATTAACGATAATTGCGTTATTTTTACACATCGTGATAACAACATCCGTTATTTTTACACACATTGTGATAACAACATACACACATGCATAAATATATATTGAAGGCTTCACGGAATATATTAATAGTATATTGAACACAATATATTGAACACAATATACATTATATGGAATATATTTTATTGACTATAACGTCTCCGTGGCTGAATGGTTAACAACGTTGCGTTGTAAACCTTCGCCTCTCACCGCTGCGGGTTCGAATCCCACTGGGAGCTCGACTTGTAAGTGAGGAAATGTCGATTCTTACAGATGGCGGGAGGTGTACAGTACTGGTTCTACCCAGGAAAAGTGCATGGTCTGCCTCCATAACAAAAACAAATCGACCGTCATATATAACCTTACATGTGTTGAAAATGATGTAAAACATCAAACAAACAAACAAACTATATTAGAACATATTAGAACAAATGTAAGCTTGACTAAACAAACACTTCATAGACGGGATTTATGTTTATGTTTACTTCCTAAAATGTGTTGAAATAATGGATACATAATAGGTTAAAGGGACACTGTCCGTAACTTTTAGCTTATAAAACACACACTAATTATGTTCACAAACATTACTGAATATTTACTAATTAAAGCAGGATTGTTTGACAGAACTCAATCGCGGTACAAAAAAAAGAGAAACCATTTCGGGCGTTTGAACTCGCAGCCCAAACTAAAATTACACTCGCGGTAATAATAGTGAGCGTAAAGTGGTCGACCTAGCTCCCGACTGAGCTAAGCGGGCTATACATCATACGCACTAAATACTATGGTAAAAACCTAATGCGCTAATGGAAGTCACGTGATCGCAGAAAAGGTAAATACGGTGGGTCCCACTTTATTTACAAATAATAATTTAAGCTTTTTTTTTTTTAGTGTCTATGCTCATGTTTTCATGTATATATTTCACTGAATAAAAGTCAGACAGTTATTTGGTTATGCTCAATATCTGCTTACTTACGGACAGTGTCCCTTTAAGTGAGTTTGAGTATTTATACTTCACGTAAAAAATACGAAGACATATTTTCAGGTAAAAATGTTTTCTGGCGGGGAAACAATATAAACATCAATCACAATGTAAATATAATTACGAGTTATCATGTCAGGAATGAAGATGTTTTGCAAAGTAAAAAAGAAACAACCAAAACAATATACACACTTGTATACACAAACACATAATTTGACAAGTTGGTTGAAACTGTACATTTTATTTTTATCATTTTTTTTTTAAAAAGTAGCAAATATAAACAAATGAAGAGTAAAAAATACTGATAAGAAAAAGTGATTAGCAGAAAAAAACTCAAGTATAAAAAAATGAAAGGTAAAAAACTCAAATCATGAGTAAAATCCTTATCTAGAGCTCTGCTACCAAAGTTTAAATCAATTCTTAAATATATTATCACATATTTTAAAACTGATATTTATATATGAATAAATGTGAAATATGTGTATAGGTCTTTAAAAAAAAATTTGTTAGAGTTAGGTCGGTCGGTCCGGTATTCCAAAAGGCTAAAAAGCCAGTTAGGATACAGCATGTGTATGCAAATATTAGCAACAGTTTAGTGTATGACTCTATATAAACATTAAAGGGAATGTAGCGACATAGCCAAACAATCTTTATTATTGAGAGTTCTGAAAAACTTGGAAATGGGTGAAAGAATTATGAAAATAGGATGATAAACAAAGAAGATATGGCAGGGCTTTTTTCCACAAAATTGGGAAGAGGCCCAGGCCTGTCCATTTTGGGAAAATAGAATGCGCTTATTTCTCATTTTGGAAAAATTACAAGATTTCATAAATTAAGTAAATATGACATTAATATACTTTATTTATATTGTCATCCATTATTTACCATAATTATTAACTTTTCCAAGTCGGAATTTACTTAGCAGACAAAAACACATTGCAGAATTCATGCTTTTTCTCAAATTCTGAGAGACTGCTGTTTTCCAATTGGGAACTATTTCTGCCACAGATGGGAAAAAACAGTCCAATTTTCAGTTGGGAAGAGGCCCTTTACAGGCCTCTGTTATATAAGGTAAAAAAGCCCTGTATGGTCATTTGAATGTTCTGTTGAAACGGATATGGAAGCCACCATTTTTAGAGCTGAGTTCTAAATGACCATATATGGAATATTGATAAATATGAAAATTTACTCATTTAAAGAGGAAAAAAAAAAGAAAAGTAACTGTATGAAGACTGTGTATAACTAATGGCAATAATGCTTTATATAACCAGTTAAGGAGTTTGCACTCATTTACAGTGTTTTGCTTTGCTTTAAATGATATTAATGGTCATATGGAACTATGACATCATAGTTTTCAAAATGGCAGCTCCCATATCCATTTTGGAACAACCTGCAAATGGTCATATCTTTTTTGTTCATCCGATGTTGATAATTCTTTCACCTTTTTGCAAGTTTTTCAGGTCTCTCAATAAAAGAGCTTTTTTGGCTATGTCACTACATTCCCTTTAACTCCTGCAAAAACTAATAACAATATATATGAGTATCATTATCAGAGTTTGTGACAGCTCTTGAAGTTCCAGGCATCATGAAACCAAGGTCCAGGAAACGAAGAAATCCAGGTAGTTTTTTTTAAATTTATTAATCTGGAATTACATGACATTACATTAAAAAAGAAATTGGGTTTACGTCCTGTTAACCCTTAACCTGGCTAAGCACGACTATAATAGCCTTTGCGTCCATTGTAAAGCCAGATCAGCCTGCGAGTTACTGTTCCATCAAAACTTAGAAAAATATATTTTTTAGAATTTCTATCCAAAAATGGGTTTAATGTGTTGGATAAATCTAAATTAACCCTTAACCCCTACATATATATAATGGACTGTTCTTTCTTTGAATTAAGACCATTCCATTTATGTGACAAAGTTGCTCGCAGACTGATCTGGTCGCAAAGGTACTATAGTCATGCTTAGCGGGTTAAGGGATAAGATGGTTAACGGATAAGATGGTTAAGGGTTCAGATGGTTAAGGGTTCAGATGGTTAAGGGTTAAGGGTTAAGATATACTGAAAGTATTAAAGCTTTCTCAAGTTATTTGAAATTTTCTAATAATTTTTGCTGCTGCAGCAACAATGGGATTTACATGGAAAAAATGATACCAAAAAGTATTTTGCTGTAAAATTTATTTCCAAAACTAATGTATTTTTATTTACCACAAAAAATTCCAGTGCCAGTGATATGCAATTTACATAAGTATTGTAAGGAATGTCATTCTCTGTTGTTTGTTACAAGCCAAAAGTTTTTCATAGTTGAATTTTGGATAGTACAGCTTAATAGCACAGAACATTTTATGGTCATTTCATATCATTTTAAGGCGGGTTGGGTTTTGCGTCTAGCTGTTTTTCCAGAAATTGAATGCAATAAATCAACCAAACTGGGATTATAGTTGATTATTTGAAAGTATACGGTAGATCAGTTAGACGGAGCCGTTCCACAGGTTTATGACCTTGACCTTGGATCTTATGGGTAGTTAGTGGTGTCGGTTTAGAGTTGGGTTTCTGCAATTAGCTGTTCCGCAGGAACTCTTCATGTGCTAGATTCACCAAACTTTGATCAAAGTTTAATTTATGGCATTACAGGTAAACCCAATAGAACATTTCCGGATTTGACCTTGACCTTAAATTTTAGGTGTCACTAACCTTTGCTAATTTTACATTTAGTTTTACATGTAGGTGTCTCTATGAAAACTAATTGAACTTGACATGAGTTGCACCCCATTAGACATCGACCATAGCAGTTGACCTTGTCAGTAGGGTTGACGTCAAAAATCAATCATTCTTTGTCAAAAAAAGGTTTGGGCAAGAATAATTTCAGTTTAAACTTATTTATTTAACATCGATTGTAATGAAAGCTATCTGAAAATTATTTTATTCACTATCGATGTCTGCCTGGGTAGAACCAGTACTAAGCAAGTGCAGATAAAGTGTCTTGCTCAGGGACACAACAATTGAAAATCTCAAGAACTATATGTCAGGGGGCCGTAACTCCTTCAAAAACCAACAATATGTCACGGTGGGGGTCAAACACACAACCTTATGATCCTGGGTCCAACATTCCACACGTAGCGAAGGCAAGAATATATAATGAGTGCTATTTCTGTTGTTTTTCAGATGCAGACAATCCTGTTGCAGAACTCAAGCCAGAGAGGTAAGTCAAAATTAATTTCTTTGCCCTTGTACAACATTATGACCTTTTATCAATTTATTACATGTACCACAAAATTAGAAAATTAAAGGAACACACAACAATCTATTTTTACTTGCTGTGTCCTTTTAGTTTTTCTACATACCAATGCCCATGTTGTAACCCATATTGTAACACACAGTATTTGCAGATCAATAATCATAAAATTTTAATAGTTCAAAGAAAATTGTTTTTACATATAGCTATGATTATTAGATTGTGGGTATGTCATTTGGCGAGCGTGTGTGTTGGCCAGTGGGCGTACGGGTTGGCGGGCATGCCTGCGTGGGACATCAAACTACTAGCTTCCGCTCAATGACATTTGTCAGGAATTAGGTATTGTGATGAAATTTGCAGGGTAGGTAGCTTATATGGAAAGGAAGCTTAGGATTGCATTTGGGGTCACTGGGGTCAAGGTCATTGTTATTAAAATAGATAAAGAGTTTCAGCTCAATAACTTTAGTTGAAAATGAGATATTGGAACGAAACTTGCTGTGTGGGTACCTTATATGGAAAGGAAGATTGCATTTGGGGTCACTGAGGTCAAGGTCACTGTTAATAAAAATAGAAAAACTACTCTCAATTACTTAAGTTAGGAATGAGATGTTTCAGTGGAACTGGCTGTGTCGGTACCTTATATTTGCTTACTAACAAATCATTTCTTTCTTTACAGTCCTCATCATTTATGTTTATGATTCACATGATATGTCATTCTATTTATTCTATATTGTACACTGTTTATATCACTTTAATATAAAAACTTCAACTACTTCATTTATGTAATTTGCTGGTTTTTATTGTAGAAACATTTTTTTTGTTACTTCATTTTCATCTTACCAGTGCCTGTTTTTTGTAGAATTTCCACGTTTCTTGTTGATTGCATGGCAGCATTAAACTGTCGTGTAACAGGTGCGACTCCTCGCTTCGATTTGAGATCGACAAAAATTGACATGTTTCAGCGATGATTTTTCAAACAGTTTAAAGGAATCATTTATCTAACTGTCAGCATACAAATCTATGCATGTCATGCCAAATTAAGTAAGTAACGAGCAAAAATGTAAGGCACTTACTTTTCGGATGTTGACATGTCCGCCATCTTGAAAATAACAAAATCGGCTAGCCGTTCAGTAGCCGTACAGCTTACACAACAGTGATTAATATATTGTATATACATGTATCTCAAGTTCTCAACGCCTTTGATTGGACACTGCAGTTACTGTATATAAATGTTTTAAGGACATTTTTTTTATTGGAAACTTTTGTTGATTTTAGACTCAATAAAGAATTGAAATATGACACCATGCTGGTGCCAGAATCCAGTAAAAGAAAAAAGGAAGTTCAAATGACCAGGTAAGAAAGCCAGAGTAAATAGTTAATTAGTTGTACTTTCCATTTGATACTGCAATCGCAGTGTCGTCCAGGTGTGCGAGCACACATTCCCTACCTTGGGTGGTAGGAGTGTGGCTTAACACAAAGGAGTTCAATACAATTTATTCTGCAATTGTTGTATAAGTGGTCATTCTTTTGATCTTAGACGAAGGGAAAAACACTTAAGATACCATCTGTGTGGGGATGTCCGTGCGTTTGCATTCGTAAGTCTGTCTGTGCGCCCAACTTCCATTTATTTATGTCTTCTTCATTACCTGCAGAATTTTCACTAAACTCAACCAAAATGTTTTTGTGTAAAATTTCAGGTCGCTGTGACCTACTTTAGACGAAACATAGGTTATGTCCGGTCTGCGGTACAACATGAGGATCTTGCTCCTTTCTTGCAGGATTTCCACCGAACTCCACCAGAATGTTCCTTATATGCATCTAACATAATGTCAAAATTACCAAAAAGCTGTATGGCTTGTCTGTCCTTGGTAGACGGGGTGTTGTTCACTTTCAAACATGAGTGACATAATTTAGGTTCCATAAAGTGCAGGAGCCCTATAGTAATCACTTTGTTAGTCTGTTCTTCCTTCTGTGTCTGGTCTTAAACTTGTCAGTGCATGTTTTTAGCTCTACTGGCCAAGGGCCAGCAGAGCTTATGGGATGCTGTGTTGTCCGTCGTCCGTCGTCTGTCTGTCGTCTGTCGTCTGTCGTCTGTCTGTCTGTCGTCCGTTAACTTTTCTTCAAACGACTTCTCCTCAGAAACCGCTTGGCTAATTTTGACCAAACTTCACGTGGATGATCCTTAGATGAATGCTTTTTAGATTTGTTAAAATTAGGTCAACGCTACATCCAAGATGGCTGCCATTACCATATATGGTCGAAACCTTAAAAAATCTTCTTCTCCAGAACCGCTGGACAGATTTCAACAGTTTTTCTTTTAAAATGATCGCCAACGCCTAGACTATCAAGTTTGTTCAAATAAAGTCCCCGGGGTCAGAAATGGCCGTGCCCCGGGGGTCCAAAATGTGTATATTGAGGTTTTGCATGTTTTTCATATAGACATATAGGAAAAAACTTTAAAAAATCTTCTTCTCTGAAACCACAAGGCACAGAGCTCTCATGTATTACATGTAGCATCAGCTTATGGTCCTCTACTAAGTTTGTTCAAATGGTGACCCTGGGGTGAAATTTGTCCCCGCCCCGGGGGTCACAATTTTACATAGACTTATATAGGATTTTTTTTTAAAAAATCTTCTCGGAAACTACAAGAGCCAGAGGTTTGATATTTTGCATTTACTATAAGCTTATGGTCCTTTACCAAGTTTGTTCAAATGGTGACCCTCGGGTCACTTTTGGCCCCGCCCCAAGGGTCACATGTTTTACATAGACATGTATAGGGAAAAACTTAAAAAATCTTCTTCTCCGAAACTGCAAGAGCCAGAGGTTTAATATTTTGCATTTGCTATAAGCTTGTGGTCCTCTATCAAGTTTGTTCAAATGGTGACCCAGGGGTCACATTTGGCCCCACCCCGGGGGTCACAGTTTTACATAGGCTTGTATAGGGAAAAACTGAAAAAATTCTTCTTCTCTGGAACCACATGGCACAGAGCTCTCATGTAATACATGTAGCATCAGCTTATGGTCCTCTACTAAGTTTGTTCAAATGGTGACCCGGGGGTCAAATTTGTCCCCGCCCCGAGGGTCACAGTTTTACATAGACTTATATAGGATTTTTTTTTTAAAAATCTTCTTCTCGCCAACTACAAGAGTCAGAGGTTTGATATGTTACATTTATTATAAACTTATGGTCCTTTACCAAGTTTGTTCAAAAAGTGACCCTGGGGTCACATTTGGTCCCGCCCCAAGGGTCACATGTTTTACATAGACATGTATAGGGAAAAACTTAAAAAATCTACTTCTCTGAAACTGCAAGAGCCAGAGGTTTAATATTTTGCTGTTGCTATACGCTTATGGTCCTTTACCTATTTTGTTCAAATGGGGACCCTGGGGTCACATCTGGCCCTGCCCCGGGGATTCACAGTTTTACGTAAATGCTTGTAGAGGGAAAAACTGAAAAAAATAATCTTCTCTGGAACTGCAAGAGCCAGAGGTTTAATATTTTGCATTTGCTTAAAGCTTATGGTCTTTTACCAAGTTTGTTCAAATGGTGACCCTGGGGTCACATTTGGCCCCGCCCCAATTTTTTTTTTTTTTTTTTAATTTTTTTTTTTTGAATATTTTTTTTTTATTTTTTTTTATATTTTTTTAAATATCTTCTTTTTTTTTGATTTTTTTTTTTTTTTTTTTTTTTTAGCTCTATGTTCGACCAGTCGGACCAGTAACAGAGGTGTTCTTGATTTAGTTAAACATGCTATATGTTGCCTTGTTAATACGGTTGGGCCTTCATTTTTCATCTGATCTTTACCAAACTTTACCAGATTCTTTAGTTATGGCCCTTGATTTAGTTAAAAAGCTGTTTTTTGCCCGAAACTTTCAAAAAAACGTAAATGGCAGTCACTCACTTCATTGATGTTATAAGAGCCATGTTAGCCAGTAGAGCATCCACAGGCCCTCTTGGGCCTCTTGTTTAAGCATTGTTTTGATTCATTATAACAATTTAGCTAAGTATAGAATTTAGATATCAATATTTATTGCTTTAAACTTATTATATTTCCAGTAATAATACATACATTAGGCCATAACAAATTAATTACCTGGTTCTTAGGCCCGCCCGCATGTCTTTTTTTGGTGCCGCATTGCCGATTTTATCTCAAAAGTAATAAAATAAAAATTGGAAATGCGCTACCGAAATTTCGAGAAAAAAGTTCCGCATCCAAGTTCGTTCCGGTTTTTACATGCAACTACCTCAGGGGAATCCCCTTGTGGGAAGACTGGTGCGCGGCCGACTATATGCCGCTCTGCTCGCTAGCCTGTGAGTGTTGCAGTCATACGGCTACAAATCTAGGAGAGTCAGACGCTTGAGACGCTTGGAACTAGTAGGTGCTACAGAACAGGCGATTGGAACTATTAGGTGCTACAGAACAGGCGATTTATTCAAGCGTCTAATCGACAAAGTCTCACAACAACGTGCAATAATGGCGGTGTCATCGAGTCGATTGAAGTTCATGCGTGATCTAATACAAATATACGGACTTATTGTGATTGAAAGAAGCATAAGTCGGGAAGAAATGATAAGGTAATGATCAACAATAGAGATGAGCTGATCCAAATGGTTATTGCACATGTATTTCGAGATATTTTGCATCAATACATGTATTGGAATTAAAGTTTGGATAAAAAGAAAATCGCCCGCGTGTCTGTTGACCGCTGTAAAATTGTAAAAAAAATGCGCCCGCCGCATCTCTTCTCAGAAAAAGTGGCCTGAGAACCAGGTAATTAATTTGTTGTGGCCTTACAAATGTACATAGCAGGGCTTCTAAAATCGCCGGTTTGTCGGTCCCCAGACCGAATTCTGTTTCTCCGGACCGATTTTCTTTTCAAAATCTCTGTTAAAATCGGTCCCAGATATTTTATCTATCGGTCGTTAAAAAGTCTACAATTACCTTACACACTCCGTGAAATATGCCTTGCGGCAATATTCTTTGATCCATAACACGATTGTTTGTCACTCGCCGTGCGAAAGTAGGTCAATTTGGTCAATTTGGACTAAACCATTACCGATAGTCAGTGCTCAAAGAAAATTATTTTAAGAGACAGGCCCAGGGCTTGTTGCTTCTGAAAATGGACAGGCCCCGATTTGAAATGGACAGGCCCTGATTTGAAATGGACAGGCCCTGATTTAAAATGGAAAGGTCCAATATTTCTTTCTTATTGGAAATGTGTCTTTATTCACTTTTATAGCACACATTAATTTTGTATTAATCAAGCTCAGAACCTCCTCTGACTATATTTTTCTTTTTGCTACCACTTTATGCTCCCTGGTCAGCGGACTTATTTACCATTTCGATTAAAATATGTTAGAATAGAATATTGCATAGTAATTTATAACCAATGCAAAGGAGAGTACTAGCACTTTTGCCAAACGATAATAATCAGAGCCGACTTGGTGAAACTGGAGCTAAACTTGGAGCCAAATTTTTAATCGAGTTTTATGAGACTATCAGAGCCTCCTCTGGCTATACTTTTTCTTTTTGTCATCACTTTCTCCAAGAAAATAATTAGGAGCCTAGACTAGAATTCATTTAAAAGTAGGATTCCAGGAACTCCTTACACCTTAAATAATGAATAGAAATATACTTTATATCTGTATTAATACATATACAGTATATATATTTTTCTTTCCACCAACATGTATTTGTAAACGACAGTTTTTCTTATTTGATTATGTAAAAAAAAAAAAAAAAAAAAAAAAAAAAAAAAAAAAAAAAAAAAATCCGAAATTATGTACCATCCGAACTACTATGACACCGCACTTTTACGGCCCGAACATTTCACAAACATTCAATCGAAATACTATCAATAACAAAAAATTTCCATGCATTAGTGTGTTTTTAATGACAAAAACGGTCACCCTAATAGCAGAATAATGAGTTTTATGTCAACAATTGTCGACCTCAAAGTTGTGACAAACTGCCGACACGAAGCCAGGCAAAATATTCAAACTTCTTATTGTTTCAATGTGTGTATAACGCATTTTAATTACTTTATTGCAAGTGTTTTCACAGTTCACAATACACATGGGAGTATTTTGTCTTGAGGAACTTGAGCTTGAGATCCAGTAAAACTGTTTTTTTTTGGGGATAATTTTTATTTTTATTTTTAGACAGGCCCGACGGGCTCCTCGTCTGCAAAATGAGACAGGCCCGGAATGGATTTCGAGGAGCCCCGGGCGTCGGGCTATCCTATTTCTTGAGCACTGATAGTAGGGAGTTTTCCGGAAGAGTCTATAGCCATGTAGCACGCCTTTGATGTGTGATCAGTGAAAGTATATCACGCGTTCTGTCGGTTCACTGAAGCGAGTGTTACCGTCTGTGATTTCTTTGATATACCGTTAGTCGTAAGGTGTTAGCCTGTTTGCTTGTGTCAGTTTGTTTTTTTAAGTGGCCAAAGCTGGGACTGAAATTTGTTTGCGTCATTAAAATACCGAGATGTGTTAATTGTTTGTTTGATTTTTTTTTTACAATAACTTTCAGTATAATATTAAGGAACGTGATCAAACCTGACACCGTATTTTTTTTAAGTCGGACCGAAATTGTTTGCGTTAGTCGTAACATTTGGTTATTTTAGTGATTTTTTCAAAATAAGCGCGATTCTTACGGCAGTTAAAAACCTGGACCGATTTGCATTTTAAAATTTTAGAAGCCCTGGTACATAGTCAAATGTGAAAAAGGATTGGAATAAAAGCAATTGCTTATAGAGTTCCTTTCCTAATACTATATGAGCACTATCAAGACTTTATTAGTCAGATCGCTTAGCAAATACAGACGATTTAGTGATTTCCGATTGTCCATCCGTCTGTCTGTCTTTTTTCCTTATTTCTCAAAAACGAATTGTTGGAAAGCTTTGAAATTTGGCACACATTTTCATTATCATTACACAATGTTATATGACAAGAACCATAACTCTGTCATGTATTTAACATGAATTATCCCCCATTTTTACTTAGATTTTTCAGTTAAAATGTTAAATTTGCAATCGGGTATTCGCACCACTGTAAGTGCTTCACTTGCTATTGTTACTAAATGTTTGATTTAGCCTACTGTAATGATTAACCGTATTTTACCTTGTATAGTACGCAGTTTTTTAACTTCTTTTAAGGTTTCCAAAAGCGGGGTGCATACAATACAAGGAAACAATACAATAAGCTTTTTTTCTTGCATTTTATATGCAGAAAATCGATGTCAGACTGGAGAAAATTGCCGATAAAAACATCGGGGACAAAAGACAGTCATTTGTGAATGCCGATAATACTTTATTTTTCGAATTTACTCGCTTTATACATGTTATACACCTACACATTTTACAGCGTATTTGTCGGTTAACTCATCCTCAAAAATATCAATAGAGGGTGTCGCTATTTGCGTCAACTTCAAAGGATTATAGAAATAAACCCACTTTACCCGTGTTTAAAGTGTGTCTGTACTGTAGCTATTTCTGAAGTTCGCAAAATGTGTGAAATTATAAACAATTTAGCAGATAACAGCAAAACAAAGGGAAAACATGATCCTCCTTTATTGAAATTCTAGAACAAATATGCAAGTATTTTTTATAATAGATGTACTCTTTATTATAAAAAATACTTGCAAGTAGCGACACCCTCTATTGATATTTTTGAGGATGGGTTAGTCTTTTGATTTAACCGACAAATACGCAGTAAAATGTGTAGGTCTCTGACAGATAATGGAATGGACCACTCTCATTCAATAGCGACGACCTGTAACACCTAAATTAAAAATGGTTTCACCAGGTTAAAACATTGCCTCAGCTGGCGTGTATTCATGACCGATGATTACACAGTTTGATCAGTTCTTTGTGTAATTCCTAGGTTTTCAGCAGGGTTTGGAATTAATGAGAGATTGATAGACAATTGTTTTCATATAGTTGTTGTACCATATTATTCTGCTTTAATTGTCGTGATGCAATTAGAGAAAAAAAAAATTGATTTTTTAACCTTTCATTTTCGTCGAATGATTCATCTAGGAAAACTAATATTTTGATGCGTATTATACTCGGAAACAACTTTTTTACCCCAGTTTTGACCTCTGAGAAGAGGGTGCGTACTATACACGGGTGCGTAATATACAAGGTAAAATACGGTAAATAAATAAGCAATACCAAACAGGCTATTTTGAGATTAAATGATGTATCATCATTTTAAAGATATAATCTCACATTAAATCTGATACAGCACATTACTTGGCAAGCTTCTAGATGACAGTAATACTGAATCTGTAGACACACCAGCCAACATGGAAATGTCGGATCCAACAACCCACACAGTTCCAGCAACTGTAGACACACCATCCACCATGTCTGGTCCAACAACTGACACTGCAGCAACAGATGGTGATAGTAAGGATGTAAGCTGTTCCAAGATGGAATGTCAAAAGACTGATAAACATGACATAAATATGGCTGGTAGCAGAAAAGATGATGGAATTGAAGGGAAAAGTGAATTGGTTACTGATCAATCAGACATAGCAATTGAAAGCAATTTAAAAATGATGTCAGAAGAGGGTTACATGACTGGTAATGGAGAAGAAAATGTTAAAATAGAGGAAGTGAAAAAGATTGCTGACGAGAGAATAGGTAACAGACAAAGTCAACATATGGTGAAAGAGAAAGGTATGGAAGGAGATGATCCGAAAAAAGTGCCTTATGCTGAAATAGATTTTAAAACATCAGAAACTATTACAACAAAAGAAAGCATGATGGATAAAACAGCTGGAGTAACACAAAATGTGGATGGTATCAAGAAACTCCCACAGAATTCTGACAAAAATGATTATTCTGTCTCGGGTCATACTGAACAAACAAATGATGAACTTAATCCAGATATTGGAAATACGGAAAATAATGTAAATATTGGAAAGAAATGTGAATCTAATCTAGCCAATACAGCTATAAACAATACTGGCAAAGATGCCGTAGAACAGGGCAAGGATATCGGTGCAGAAAGTAACGAAATGGATAACACTTGCATTGATAGAAATGGTATGAATAGAGATTTGTCTGAAGTTGACAAAAGTGGAAATAATAGTCTCCTAGAGCTTAATGCTAGTATGTTTAATGAGACCTTTGATGAGAGAAGTTGTGATGAACATGTGGCTGATGATGGAGGTGCTGCTGTTATGAATGATGTTCCTTCAGACAAATTACAGAAGACAAGCATCAGTACTGAAATGAACAAAATCGGTGAAATAGATTTAGATAAAATGTGTCAAGAATTAACTGCTAGCCCTTCTAAGGTAGAGGAGGTGGCAACAGAAGATGCAAGTGATGTACAGAATACTACTGCAGATAAAAAAGATATTATTGAAGATGCAGATGCAGATGTTGGAGAGGTAGGAAAATTAACAGTAGTAAATGAGGTAGATAACATTAAGTAATACTCCGCTTTTCGGATACATGTAAAATTGTATGATAGAATACCAAACTCCCTGCATGGTTACTTCCCCTTTCTGTTACAGTAACCACTGCCATCCACACACATTTATAGCTGAAATCCAGCTAGGTTTAATTTTTTGTTAAATGTTTTTTAGGTCAATATTTCAACTTGCTTTGTTCATAATATAGGAAAATGGTATCTGGTTACAAAAATAATTCATTTATTCAAAAAAAATTGTAAACAAACATGTATTCCGTTGAGAACATTACAGAAGATGTGCATAAATTTAAGAAAGAGATTACACCCAAGCATAGACCTACATACGTATTTAAATCTGCGACCCAAGCCTAATTAAATCTGCGACCCAAGCCAAAACAGGTTGAATGTTTTCAACATCTTCTCGAAGGTGATGATGGTATTGCCAATTGCCTGTTGGTTATGGCAAGAGTTTGCTGTACCAAGCATTACCTAGTGTATCGCCATTTTTTGTAATCACATGGCCTCAGCTATCATCATGTGATTTGTGTGGTGGCAGGGATTATTGGCTACAATATGACTACGCGGAGGTTGATAGAATACATGTACATTTCATTAAATAACTATATCTTATGTAACACAGGAATTAGTTTGCTTGGCAGATAGCACCATGGGCTTTACAGCCGGAGATCACGTTTGGTATCACCAGATATACTGGATTTCTTTGATGGGTCCTTGGGTTGTTACACATCATATTATGTTATATTGGGACAGCAACCTCAGAGGGAGATGAGATGAAGGATGAAGTTTCCAATCAGACATGCCTCCGCCGGGGAGCTAACCCATGTGGGGCGGAGGTCTGTTCCTCTAATGCTCAAGGCTGAGCTATCGAGGCTGCTTATTCCTGAGACAGTGTTAAACTTGTGCAAGGTCATCCTTAAAATATATTGTTTCCTGTTTCCACCTAGTAGGGTTTATAAGTGGGTATTTTGTTTTCTGAAGCCAGTCAAAACATTATAAAATTAAAGTAAAATAGCAAAAAAATAAAAATAATGTAGAATTGCTATAAATAGTTTTGAGTTTGTCATAATATAGGATAACAGCTAACCTACTAAATGGTCAGCAGACTAAGGTGCCAGTACATTAAAGGTTTGACAATATTATAAGGATATTATCCAGGAAACTAACTTAGGTGACTATAACTTCTGCCAGAGCTTTTGTAGTATTGTTAAAAAAAATGTACATGTATCTAATATTTATTAATAGATATCGCATGCATACAGTTTATTGTGTTTCAGGGTAAATGTGAAGATGAGGAGATAGATACAGACATCATGCATATGAACACACAGGAGTATTGCCCAGCAAATAATAAAGGTATAATTAAACCCTTTTTCTCACCCCTTCTCTTTTTGCTCTCGGCATTCTCCACCGGCCCTCTTTTCATCTCTCACTTTGCCCCTCCTTTTCTCACCCCTTCTCGTTTTGCTCTCGGTATTCTCCACCGGCCCTCTTTTCATCTCTCACTGCCCCTCTTTTTCTCACCCCTTCTCTTTTTGCTCTCAGCATTCTCCACCGGCCCTTTTTCCATCTCTTACTTTGCCCCTCTTTTTCTCACCCCTTCACCTTTTGCTCTCGGCATTCTCCACCGGCCCTCTTTCCATCTCTCACTTTGCCCCTCTTTTTGCTCTCGGCATTCTCCACCGACCCTCTTTTCATCTCTCACTTTGCCCCTCTTTTTCTCACCCTTTCTCTTTTTGCTCTCGGCATTCTCCACCGGCCCTCTTTTCATCTCTCACTTTGCCCCTCTTTCTCTCACTCCTTCCATATTTGTGAAGACATTTATAATAGTTACTTAAAACAATCAGAACTATTTAGTAAGTGACCACTTCATACTTCATTGACATGGTGATTGTCTAAACAGGTAAACAAGTACCATATAGTTTTTGAGATTTTCAATTGTAACCGGTACTGTTATTCATTCAATCTTTGGAGATCGCTGAGCCCAATACTTATATTTAGTGATCGGTGGTACATTTTCAATTTCTTTTGCTTTCTTACTTAATTTTCGATTCGGTGGTTTCACTACTCCGGCCGATGAAAGGCTCTGGGTATTGTTTAACCACTCATAGGATATGTTGTCTGCTTTTTAATTTAGTATTTTGGCTGTTACTTGTGATACGCAGGCTTCATAACCGCTGCTCCCAACTAAATTCCTTTTTGTATATTTCGCTCTTCGGGGCATACAATTTATTAGATCCTGGGACCATACGCCGCTGGATATAGGGGATGAAATAACGATACAAATATTGCTATATCCACCGCCATATGCTTGCCATCTTCGAGATGGTTTAAATTCTGTACTGTTGAGTTTTATGAATATTGAGTTCTGCCCAACCCGGGGCTAGAGGGCGTTCATGAACAGTCTCAATCAAACCGAGACTGCAATATTTTGTATGTGTCGTGCTCGGCCGTTTCCAAAGGTCCATTATCATACTCTTTTTTTGTTTGTAAAAGTAAAAATGTCCATTTAATAATGTTATAATATCATTGTGAGTTTGGCATCTAATGTCAGGTAGCTTAGAATTCAATTTAGGTGATTAAAGTTGCATCAATATGGGTAAGTTTGTTTAAAATTAAAGTATAAAAATAATCAAAACTTTTAGTGAAATTTATTCAACATCATTTACATGTGTCATAGAGATACTAACCTCTGTGACTTTATGAATTTACAGGTGTCAGTATGAATTGGCTTCTGCAGTGTGATTGTGCATTTACAAGTGTCAGTATGATGTCTCCTGCAGTGAGTGACACTGCCCTCATACATATACTAACGTCTGTGGTTGTGAATTTACAGGTGTCAGTATGATGTCTCCTGCAGTGGGTGACACTGCCCTCATACAGATACTGACTTCTGTGATTGTGAATTTACAGGTGTCAGTAGGATGTCTCCTGCAGTGGGCAACACTACCCCCAATAGCCCCATACATACTTACCTCTGTGACTGTCTTTATGAATTTACAGGTGTCAGTATGATGTTTCCTGCAGTGGCTGACACTGCCCCCATACATATACTAACCTCTGTGACTGTCTTTATGAATTTACAGGTGTCAGTATGATGTCTCCTGCAGTGGGTGACACTGCCCTCATACAGATACTGACTTCTGTGACTGTGAATTTACAGGTGTCAGTATGATGTCTCCTACAGTGGGTGAGACTGCCCTCATACAGATACTGACTTCTGTGACTGTGAATTTACAGGTGTCAGTAGGATGTCTCCTGCAGTGGGCAACACTACCCCCAATAGCCCCCCATACATACTAACCTCTGTGACTGTCTTTATGAATTTACATGTGTCAGTATGATGTTTCCTGCAGTGGCTGACACTGCCCCCATACATATACTAACCTCTGTGACTGTCTTTATGAATTTACAGGTGTCAGTATGATGTCACCTGCAGTGGGTGACACTGCCCTCATACAGATACTTACGTCTGTGGTTGTGCATTTACAGGTGTCAGTATGATGTCTCCTACAGTGGGTGACACTGCCCTCATACAGATACTAACGTCTGTGGTTGTGAATTTACAGGTGTCAGTATGTTGTCTCCTGCAGTGGGTGACATTGCCCTCATACAGATACTGACTTCTGCGACTGTGAATTTACAGGTGTCAGTAGGATGTCTCCTGCAGTGGGCAACACTGCCCCCAATGGCCCCACATACATATACTAACCTCTGTGACCGTCTTTATGAATTTACAGGTCAGTATGATGTCTCCTGCAGTGGGAGACACTGCCCTCATACAGATACTGACTTCTGTGACTGTGAATTTGCAGGTGTCAGTATGATGTCTCCTACAGTGGGTGACACTGCCCCGGCCATGCAGAGAGATGAGAGTATGATGTCTCCTGCAGTGGGTGACACTGCCCTGGCCATGCGGAGAGATGAGCTAGATGACATCACAGATTCTCAGCTGTGTGCCATGGATTGGTCATCACAGTTTCCCACAGATCACAGGTAATAGTTCCTTCTTGCAGCTGTTCTGGACACAGGAATGAATGGTATGGACGAGACAGATTGGTGCCCGAGAATATGGATGAAGTAACTTCAGTGTGGTTAACCCTTTCGCAGCCAAGTTTTAAATGTCGTCTGCAAAAATTCAAGCCTTCCGGATATATTTTATATTTAACGTGCTAAGGAAATCATTCTTACTGAGTGGCGAACAGTGTAAACCCTGATCACCTTGCACATAGTGTGCATGTTGGTCTGGGTCTACACGGATTATAAAATCAGTGTTTTTGACTGTGGCAGCGAAAGGGTTAGCATACAAATTGTTGGTAGAAATCGTAAAAATTATTAATAAATACTGATCAAGGTGATCCTTTGGGAGCAACAAACACAGTTAAGAGAATAAAGCAGCAAACTTGGTTTTATTGAGTCTGTTCATGAGAAGTAATGAAAGAAGCAACACCTCTCACGCCCCCTAGCACTCGCTTAAGCGGTATTCTACTTCAAAGCCACCTACCGGTATATAAGGCGCGTTGGTCCCAAAGGACCAGTAAAATAACACTACTGATTCGTAGCACGGGGAGACTTTTTACAGCCGCCACACTGCACTAAACAAACACTAGTGTGAATGGCAACAAACACAATTAAGAGAATAAAGCAACAGACTCGGTCTTATTGAGTCTGTTCATGAGAAGTAATGAAAGAAGCAACACCTCTCACGCCCCCTAGCACAGGCTTAAGCGATATTTTACTTCAAAGCCACCTATATTGGGCTTGTTGGTCCCAAATGACCAGTAAAATAACACTACTGATTCGTAGCACGGGGAGACTTTTTACAGCCGCCACACTGCACTAAACGAACGCTAGTGTGAATGTTAATAAATACTGATAAAGGTGATTCTTTGGGAGCTGTCCATTCTCTGGCACAGTGAGACTCGAAACTTTTAGATAAAAAAAATAAAAAAATACTAGCCTTCATAATTATAGGTAAATTGGTAATAGGTCTGTATATTTTAAACTAGTATCAGGTTTCATATAAATGAAATAACAACATGAGGGCAATTTGAACCAAGGACCTTTTGCTCTGAGGCAGGTGTTATGGGAATGAGATAATTATTGTATACCGGTAATAGTAAATTGATTTTTTAAGAAGCTTCTGCATATTGCACTTACATGTATATTCAGATATGCAGCTTTTTTGTTTGCCCGCACAATGTGGGATAATTAATAAATGATGAGTTGTTCAAATTGTCACTGTATTGTTTTTTAATGTTCTCTAAGTATATGTACATGTGTTTAAAACGATAAAATTGTATTGTCCACTTATTCAATGTAAAAACTAAATGGAAAACCAAATATCACTTAAACATATAATCACAAATGTTGGAATCGCCAAAATTAATATTAAAAATGACCACTTTAATAAATTGTCACAATGTTGGAATCACCAAACATAAACTTATTCAATAATCTTCAAATGGATATCCAAATGCACGAGGTATTCCTCTGTCTTAAAGATGAATGTCCACCCTTTTTATAGTATTACCAATTAACACATTTAACTCTTAAACATCATCTGAACATTTCTTGATAGTCCCGGAGAGAAACATATTTTTATTTAAAACCGCTACTAAGTTGTATGTAAAAATCAGTATTATTTGCATAACGTAGATATTACTTTTACCACTGCTGACTGCACAGAGAAGTCTGAATTGTATAGCTCCACAACTATTTCCGGATATTTACCTGTGGATTAATTTACCTGTTCAAAGGTTTCTAGTCATGGAGTCGAACCATATTCTGGCTTTTCACAGATATTTCAGTATGTGAATTGTAAATATCTATTGTTGTGTATTGATTTCGATTTAAATAAACATGTTCATGAAACAAAACATGGCCAGGGAACTTTAAAAACAAATTCTAGTTCTCTAATCCTAAAACCTAAAGTGCTTAAAACTTCAAACTACTGGGAAAATAGATCTTTAAAAGACTTATGTCGACAAAATGTTGACCAATAAAAACACATGTTACACAACTTGTCAGGTAGGCGGGGCTGTGAAAATGTGCCCCTGGAAATAACTGATGGTGTGAAAAGCTTTATTGTTTATGCAGGATATCAACTTTGGACAAGTGTTTACAGCTAACAAGTAAATAATCAACTTGGCTTTCATGTGAACTTCTCTTGATTGCACTGATTAGCAACCAGTTATCATCACAGGCAGCCAGCTGTTAAAATTACATTAAGTCGTAAGAGAAAATTATGTCGCCTCAAAGAAATCAAAAGAATAAACATTAATTAGGATTTTTAACCAAAATATACTAAAAACAGTTTCTTTTGCTATATAAATTAACTGGGCCGCACTTTATATAACATGCACGAATAGAATAGACCGAAGTGAATAGACCGAAGTAGAACCCCTTCCCCGTACTTACTATATTTTATTTGTTTAAGATACCCTTCTTTCGAAGAGCTGAAAAAATAAGTCTATAGACTCATTGATTGCTCCACTGCACGGAAATCTTTAGTAAAAGGCGAAAGATTTATGCGTGACTGTAGTGAAGCCAGAGTTAACATACAATTGGTAAAAGCCAGTATTCATATTGCAACTTGTACACAATATAAAGGTGTTTATAATGGACTATATTTTAAAAGTATTTATATCTATAATTAAAATAGCATAGAAATAAACATGCTTAAAAAATGAAATCTTGATAATAAAATATTTATAACTTGTAGATAACAATTGTAAGTACCATTTCTTAAATCATTATGGAATCTATAAAGGGAGTTAATAACAGCCTGTATGTATATTGTAGTGTCAAGGGAGGTTATAAAAACGAAATTATTATTTTTGCTTTGCCGGGTTATTATACTGGTACAGTAGTTATATACTGAACCAAACAGCTAATGCACCAGTAGACGATACCTTTAATTATGAACTTATTATATGCCGACTGGTACCTTTGGAGACAGGTGATTTGAATGATTTTTTTAAATTTACAGTCATTATTGACAAGACAGAAAGAAATTTGTTTTGACTTATTGGTTTATTAAAGCAATGCATGTAAAGGTGCATTAGCTGTTTGGTTCAGTATATATCTCACATGGTTTTATCATAGCTGTCAAGGCTCAGTGGAGTATCACTGTGCGAGATTATCTTTGATTGAATATAATGAGTTGGTAACTCTTATTCGAGTTTTTGGTTTTGGCCTGACTGGTTAAGGTTGCAGTCAAAAATTATCTAAGCTGGACACAATATGGACTGCAACTTTAACCAGTCAGGCCACAACCCAAAACTGGAATCTCGAATAATGAGTATTTACTGGTATTTACTCATCAGATTCAAAATGAATAACAAGAAACTCGTTAAGAGTAAACAATTTCTTGAAATAGTTCATCATGCTTTTAAAATAAATGTGAATTAATTAATACATTTTAAAAGAAACAACTATTGTGAAGGTAATTAAAAACAAAAAACACTAGCTGTATGACCTTCATTGTATGGCCCTGTCACACTACGGCGTATAGCATCAGCGTACGCCGACGTACCAGAAATTTGGGAAACATATAAGTTAGGGATAAGTTTTACACAAGTTACGAGCACGCCGAAATACGCTGGCATAGGTTGTCGTACGCCGATGCCGGTCAAAAAATTTATGCATGCACAAAATTTGTAGCGTATGCCGACATGTTGTTTATAAGTTAAGCATAAGTTAGAGGTACGTGACAGGCTAGTTATACACACGTTTACATACGCTACAAGTAAGTTACACATAAGTTGGCATCCGTCAATTTACGTCGGCAACCAGCTTGGCGATTGTGTAGCGTTTGTGAAACTTTTTTCTAACCTATGAGCAACGTACTGTTAACTTATCATTAACTTATATCTGACCTTTCCACAACGTATATTGACGTATTGAACGTATGCCTGACGATCCTAGAATTACTCAACATGTTAAATACGTGTTTAAAACTTACTGAACGTGTTTAGAACTTACAGGTAGCGTATTTGCTAGCGTTTTGGGTTCAGCTATATATATGGTGTACCGATGAGCAACTCAATACGCACCAACACGCTATGCATAAGATAGTCATAAGTTAGACTAACGTTGCGCATAAGTTCCGCATAAGTCATGAACGCTAGAGGTACGCTGGGCACACGCTTGTAAAAGTTGTATAAGTTATGTAAACGCTAGGGACAAGTTATGAATAAGTTACTCATACTTTAAACATAGGTTATATATTAGTTCAACTCGTTAGCAATACGCTATGTATACGTCAAAAGGAGGCTTCCAATTGATTTTTTAATTCATTTTCAACGTATGCCAGCGTGTTTGATAAAATTTTCATACTTCGGCATACGTTGTCTAAAATGTTATAGTGTGACAGGGCCATTAGACATGACATACTTGGAATAATTGTCATCATGTAAATATGGAATAAACTGTTCCACAGGACATCACAACTATTCATGATTGTTAAAACTTTATGAGTATTTGTAGTAAGTTGATCTTAGATGATCAGTATGGGGGTTTTTGTAAAGAGAGTATGAGTAAAATACTCAAAAACTCTGCTTATCTACAGCTCTCAAATGTGTCTATAGAGTTCAGATTCTCAAAATATGTAATATATACGGTATATATAGAGAATATTATGTCAGTACCTTTTACTATCAAGTTTATTAGGCGAGGCTTAGAAAACGAAGAATGGCGAGGCTCTCAATTTTTTGTATGAATTACTATTATTACCTATTTCTCAGAATGTTACTCTTATCGAGGGACACACTGCAACCTTGATTTTTAAAAAAACAAACATTTATAGTTTCTGACATATCCTGCAATTGTTCAATTGTTACTATTAATTATAAGAATGGTATAAAAAAATAAAGCGAATTAGGAGCGTACCCATCTATCTATATATCGATCGATACTCCAACACCGACTTTCGAAGATTATGTGGAGGTTTCCTGGGTAGAACCAGTACTAACCAATGTGGATTAATTATCTTGCTCAAGGATAAATAACATGGCCATGGCGAGGATCGAACCCACGACCTTTCGATCTGAAGACCGGCGCTCTACCACTGAACCATGCACTCCACCTCGGCATACTCCATACGCCAACATCGACCTAATATTTGGTCGATGTTTTTGCCAACAAGAAAACCCGCAGGCTAGCATTGTTGGTTAGAGTTTGATGTGTTGATGGCATAATTGTTTTCACTGTGTAAATGTTCATTAAACTGAGCGCAAAGATTGATTAATTGTTAGTCTTTTGATGATGTCTGTACTATATTGGAAGTAGAAGAAAAAAAACACAGTAAAATGTAGACCAACCCGTCCAACCCCGATAAATATTCATAAATAAAAGAAAAAAGAATGACTGGAGAATTAGAAGAGCATCAAAATATGTTTCTAAGTCGCTGAAAACTACTTATTAAGGGTTCAATTTTTCACGCCTATCCCAAACCCTCCAGCGTGCGTATACCCCAAAATACTCCAGGTACGCCCCTTTTTTGCGTGTTTCTAACTGGTAATATTACATTGCACCAGTACTATATTTTAACGGCTTAAAATATACCTATGGTAGAATAAGAATTTAAAAATAATATTTTGACACATTTAGACAATATTAGGTCCAGAGATCATTAACATTTAAAAGATTGTGTCATGTTTCTGCAAATCCAGTTTTAATATTTTCGATGAAAAAAAAAAGAAAAAAGAAAAAGATAAGAATAGGCTGTCAAGAGGGTAAAGACGCTGCTTTGGAAACCGTCTCGCCGTCACCGCTGCTAGTTGCTTGATTTGTAAGTGATAAAATATCGATTCTGATGGATGACGAGAGGTATAAAGTACTGGTTCTACCCAGAAATAAGTGGGTGGTCGGCCGTCATACTAGACTTATAAATGTTCTGGAAAATGACGTTAAACAGTAAACACCATTCAAATCAATTGGCTGACGTGGCCCAGTCGGTAGAGCGACGGATTTGTAACCGGAGGCCCCAGTTCAATCCTCCGTGGTGCCACCGAGTTCCGTTGGTGTGTTCTTGGGCAAGACACTTTCCCTTAGCCTCGTCTGTCGGATGTAAACCGGGCAGTCCCGTGCATCGGTCTATCCTCCGAGCACGTTAAAGAAGCATAGGAATCTATACGATAATAAAGAGTAGGGCAGGTTCCCGGATTCCTATGTATCCTTCCCCTCTCTCTGGGGCGGCTCTAAATAAGCTATACTGTGTTGATGAGCCATTAAACAACATTCAATTCAATTCAATTCATATCTTCCAGAAATCCTAATCTGTTATCTATAAAACTCGTTTTCACTCCAAAATAACAAATACTCAAAATATTTTTTAAATCAATATTAATGTTACTTTGTTATTCAGCTTCCAAACAGTGCCAAGTAAGACCCCCTACACAATGACCCCCTACACAAGGGGTTCTCGTGGTCCTGTCCAACCCCAGAGTGCAGGTGGTGACATGGAGGATGGGTCAGCGATCATGGCAGGGCTCATAAAAGAGGTAGCACAGCTCAAGTATGTATATATTATACATGTAATTCAAAAAACAATATGGTGGGCTGTGGTCTAGTGGTAGAGTGTTGGACCCAGGATTGAAAAGCTGTTGGTTCGATCCCCGCCATGACCATCATATGTGTCCCTGAGCAAGGCACGTTATCTGCATTTGCTTAGTATTGGTTCTATCTAGGAAGACTTCGAGAGTGATTAAAATAAATTAAGAGATCTTTCATTACAATTGATGTAAAATAAATAAGTTTAAACTAGATAAAATAGATTATATTTGCTTAGCTATATATGATAATGGTCGACTGCTGGAATACTGTAAAGACTACAAGTAAAATGCCATGACTCCGTTTTGTTATTTTCACACCTCAGAGTTACAACTGTCCCCAGTCCTTTTAAGATTAATGCTCTCGAACCGTTCGTTGTTATAACCTTACTGTCAGTTCATGTTTTATGTTGTTTCACAATTACACCTACATTTTTCATAAAATGTCATTTTAACCTTTTTATGGTGTGTGGTTTTGATGCACGAGAATCAAGGTATTCCTCTGTTAGACTATACATATTATTTAAGGGAATATAGCGACACAGCCAAACAATCTTCATATCTTTTTCGTTTATCATCCGATTTTGATAATTCTTTCACCTTTTTGCAAGCTTTTCAGAACACTCAGTAAAAGAGTTTGTTTGGCTCTGTCGTCCCTTTAAAATATTTATAAACCTGTACTTTAATAAAGTGTTTTCCATGTTGTTTGCAGTAAACAGTTGTTACGGACAAAGCGAGAGATAGAGACAGCTAGACGACAAAGACAGTGCTCCGTCAGCACTAGCAACAATAGATGAGGGGAGAGTATCGAAATGGAGAGTTATACCCTGGCAGTACTACAATCACTATGTTAAAGGGACACATGGCAATCTTGAGTTTTATATCAGGCATTAAAATTAGTACAACGATTTATTAATACTGTATCATTTTTACTTTTAAAACTGCTTGAATATAATTAAATAAAAAAATGAGAATTCTATTTCCTTATTTTACACATTTTCTAAATATATTATTGGTGCAATATTATCAAAAATCAATACTGTGTAAAAACAATTTACTTTGAACTATTCTAACAATTAATATTGATGGTTGAACAAATTAAGAGAAAAACTAAGCGGACGCCATGAGTTTTTAAAAAAAAAAAAAGATTGCCGTGTGTCCCTTTAAGAAAAGTATCAGAATAAGAAAGTGATACTTAATTGTATCATCATATAACTGATGTGTCGAATATACCAACTAAATGAAGCTTGGCTAAACGAATATTGAACAGTATATGATTTATTCGTCTGTAAGACTAGCAGAGGATCTCGATAAACTCACCATTACAAGAAACCAATTATCAAAACAGATGTCATTATTTCGTATTAAAACAAACATACCCTTTTTATAACACCATACAGAATTCATAGGATCTTGATACTTTCAGAATGTAAAGATTCAACATCAGTGCAGTTCACAGAAATAATACCAGAGAAGTGACAGAGGTTTAGAATTCCTAGAAAATGCATTATTTGATGTTGTTATTTTTACTTTAGAACATGCAAGCATCTGTAAGTCAAGTCCTGAGTTGACCACTGGTTTTTGTTATAATTTTTGAATTGTTGAATGACATGTAATACCTTGTACAAACAGTAATGAATGTTAGATATTGAATTTGAAGCTGTGTCTTTTAGTTTTATTGTTTCGAGAACAGTGTATGTAATGGCTGTTACATTGGAATTTCACTATTTCAGCAGACTTAATTTAACAAAATTTACTTTTATATAACAGAGACATATGGCAATATTGAAGTTTTACCAATCATTAAAATTAGCATCTTAGTTATTAATCCACTTCTTTTTGACTGAATTTGCTTATTTAAAGTAGGTATCCCGCCAACAACAGCCACATTTTACAACATATGCATACCATTTCTAAACTTAATGAGGATGAGGTATATATATTATATAACTTGCATATTATCAAATTATAATTATGACAAAATTCCCCCCCCCCCCCCCCCCCTCCCCCCCCCCCCCCCCCCCCTCCCCCCAATTTTGAGAAGAAATTCCAATTGAAAGAAGAAAAAGAAAAACATTGAAAAGTAGGCAAAAATGTGACAAGTATTGAATCTGAAATGCCTTTAAATGCCTCTGTTGATCTCTTGTACTATTAACAGTATGAAAGATACAATTATGAAATAAATGTTTGACTGTTTTTTTCCCAATTTTATGAAAAATCGCGCTAAAATTCCCAATTTTATGAAAAATCGCGCTAAAATTCCCAATTTGGAGTGTATGGGGGTTACAAAATGTAGGGAAAAAAAGCACCGACAATATAAACGGCTTTACAAGCCAGGCAAGCCCAAATACTGAAGCGTTGAATTACGAGTTACACACTGCACTGGGAGCCGCAGATATTATATAAAAAATAAAAATAAAAAGATATCCCCTATTACCTATATAACACATGGTAGACATCTTTGAATATGACAACCTCGTTTCGAAGGCTGAATCTTTGTCAAATTACAGAATTGATTCAAATCCTCTACACAGTTCGTTAGGTCTGACTCCCATTTATCACATTAAATTCACAGTTCGTACGAAAACGCACGCTGGTGCGGAGAAATTTAAGTAAAATCGCCGTTTTCCTGCCGTAACAAACATTTCCTACCTGACCCGCACTTCCGGTTTTATCGAGAAGTTCCGAATGCCCAATAGGATCACCAGTTACAAAGACCATTCGCAACTTCTCGAATATTTAACTGTTTGTACAAATGATACTTGATTAGTCTTGATCATCTTCGACGCTTGATTGTAAATACAAACGTTTGTCTTGAAAACAAACAATCGTCGCAGATGATCTAGACTAATCAAGTCTCGGTTGTAAAACAATTAAATATTCGAGAAGTAAGTTAAGTACCGCCGGAAGTGCGGGTCAGGTAGGAAATGTTATTACGGCAGAAATCGGCGATTTTACTTAAATTTCTCCGCACAGCGTGCGTTTTCGTACGAACTGTGAATTTAATGTGATACAATGAGAGTCAGACCTAACGAACTGTGTAGTGGATTTGAATCAATTCTGTAATTTGACAAAGATTCAGCCTTCGAAACGAGGTTGGTCATATCAAAGATGTCTACCATGTGTTATATAGGAGATAGGGGGATATTTTTTTATTTTTTTTTAAATATTATCTGCGACTTCCAGTGCCCAGTGGAGTTACCAACTCATTTTAAGAACCTGTGAAAAGCTATATTTTTGTAGTGTAGTTTTCCGTTATTTAGCAGTTATTTTCTTTAAATAAAAGCTGGAGTTTTTAAAGTAGCGTCTAGTATCCCCCGCCAAACAATCAGGGGCGTAGCCAGGCATACTCCTGTACGCCCGGGCGTACTCTAGAAATCGAATGAGAAAAAATAAAAGTGCTTATTTTTTTTAATCAGCAATATCAATTGAAGCGGGTAGGGGGTGAGGCACTATTTTAAAAAACACACTTAATGAATGGAGGCGAAAGCCTCCAAAATCTCGCTCAAATGAAGCCACAAACAAATTGCACTCAATTTTAAAAAGGACCCCCACCAAATGCAGGGGGACAACCCCCCTCTACCGCACCCTCCCCCAGGGCGTATTCTCCAAAAGGCTCTGGCTACGCATCGACAACATGCGAAATTTTACAAAATATATATAACATTTCCAAACCTACTGATCACAAGGTATCACAAGGTATATATATTTTCATATTTTGAGAATACAAACTGTATAGACACAATATAAACAGCTTTAACTAGCCAGGCTGATCTCCAAAACTGGAGCTTTGAATTAAGAGTTACCAACTCATAATTCATTATTTACCCATATTCAATCACGGGTATTTTAAAAGACCTGTTGATGGCTACTTAAAAATGTGTTAGTTCACTGAAATATATTGTTTTGTTGGTGCAACATAATCAACAATTAGAATATGCAAAAAACAATTTGCTTTGAACTGTTCAGACAGATTCACAAATATGTAAGTGATGTGAAAAATCAATAAAGGGGTGGTGCGAGGTTTTAACAAAATCAAGATTGCCATGTGTCCCTGTAACATTACCATTCATACATGTGTATGGTGGTGGACCATTTGTTATGAGATTGTTCTTGTTATGTTTGATGTAGATTTTTATTGGAAGACGTTTTTATTGTTTGTTTGTATGAACTGTAAACAGTTATATAGTTTAAAGGAACACACAGCAACTATCTTGATTTGTTCAAAAAACTTATGTTAGTTTTTCTGCATAAAGCTATTCCATTGAAACACATATGACCCCAAGACCAGACGCACGTAGATGCAAAAATTGTGTTAAGGAACCCATGGATATATATGTATGTAGATTCCTATGAGGAACATTAAATTACCTTCCTGGTATCCTGGGTATATGTTAATGGAAAGCCCTTGCATATTTACAATCATTAATATTAATTATTAGACTAGCTCAAAGCTAATTATTTTTATTTATTATATACTTCCCAGTGAAATAGTGGATTGTATGGTTAGAATAAACCTTATATTCTCATTGTTTATATTTTCACAGTGAGAATATAAGGACTTATATTCTCTCTGTATTCTCACTCACTGCTGAAAAAAATGGAACTACTTTTTTCTACATTTGCTTATAACAGTCATAATTCGTGTCAAAGTTTAGAACTATATTCTTTGCACTAAATATATGTAAATTACTTCACGCGATGGCGTTACTGGCGTTCCTATATTTATCCGTGAATACGTTAAAGGGGAACTGTGGGAACGAAACGTATTTTCTGTTTGAAACAGTTCGGTAGTGTTGCATGATAAAATGTATATAATAAATAGAATATTTGTTGGTTTGTCGTGAATATAGGATTTGTTTTCATCTCGGAGTTTTCTCACTTCTCGATGAAAATAAATACTATATTCACTCCAAACCAACACATATCCAACATGTATACTGCACCATGGATGTAGATCTGTGCTTGCACCATAGATATACAACTACTATGCAGATCTATGATTGCACCAATGATTCATAAATAATTTGGTAGAATCAGGCGCCTAGCTGGGTCCAAATTAGTTACGCACCTCCACTAGGAGTGTCCGGGGGCATGCTTCCCCGGGATTATTTTTTTGCCAGACGATCATAGATGAGTTTTGGCGTATATTTCATAGCAATTTAAAGGTTATTTTGACTGCTATTTTAATACACATTGAAATCAGTTTTATTGCGTTTTTCGCATTTTTTCGATTTTTATTTTTTCGGACATTGACGATTAATTGTACGCACGTGCGTAAGCCCAGCTACGCCCCTGACTGAATATATATGGAATACAATTGAAATCTCATTTATTTATATGCAAGCAGTTTTGAAGTCAAAATAATACAGGATTAATAATTCAAGGTGCTTATTTTAATGCTTGATATAAAACTTAAGATTGCCACGTGTTTTTTGAAACTCGCGGCGTCCCTGTAGTTTCATGGCAATCTTGAGTTTTATTCAAACATCAAAAGGAGGAGGAGGATTTCTAAGGTTTGTAGTCCCTCTATCATTTTGAGCCCGTGTGAATCCCACCAAATTCATGTTAATTTTATCATTTTTTGTTCATGTTTATTAAGGTCTTCATCATGACCCCTGCATTGTTTCAGGTGCCATCTCGCTCACATCACTAAGAGCAGTGGCAGAAAAACAATTAACGTGGCTCCAGCGTAAATGGAGTTTCTACGATAGAATTTGCAGCAACTCTGCAGTTCAGGGTGAGAAGGTTCTAGGTCCATTTTCCATATTTTATCTCGATGTACATGGAAGATGAGCCTGGCATGTTCATGCCTGTTAGGCGCCATATAACCTTTTCATGTGTTTTCTTAAAACCCAATTCAGTTCATTTTGAGCCCCCCCCCCCCCCCCCCCCCCCCCCACACACAACAACACGTAAAATGGAGATTTCAACTTTCTTCACTATTCTACCAAATTTTTAAATATATTACTGGTGCATAAAAAGTTAGTTATATGCAAAAATTATTTGCTTTGAACTATTCTAACAATTACTATTAATGATTGAACAAATGCAAATTAAGAGGAAAACTAACAGGACGCCGGGAGTTCGTAAAAAATCAAGATTGCCGTGTGTCCCTTGTTAATTATAATAATATCATAAAGCAAGTCGTTTTTACATATTATTATTTTTTGATATTATTACACCATATAATAAATTATAACTTGTAGTATAGTGAATACTTAAAGGGACACATGGCAATCTTGAGTTTCATTCAAACATTAAAATTTGCTCCTCAATTTACTTATCCTGCGTCATTTTGACTTTAAAACTGCTTGCATATGATTAAATAAAAAATTGAGATTTCAATTTTCTTCACTATTTCACCAAATTTTTAAATATATTATTGATGCACTATTATAAAAAGTTAGTAATAAGTAAAAATAATTTGCTTTCAACTATTCTAACAACTACTATTAATGATTGAACAAATGCAAGCGAAGAGAAAAACTAACGGGACGCCGTGAGTTTTTAAAAAATCAAGATTGCCGTGTGTCCCTTTAAAATTTGATTTCAGGGTAAAAGTAAAAATTATACTGTATATATCGAGACATCCATTTCACTTTAAGATTGTCGTGTGTCCCTTTAATGCTTGACATAAACCTTAAGATTGCCATGTTTCCCTTCAAAGGGACACATGGCAATCTTGACTTTTTAAAAACTAGCGGTGTCCCGTTAGTTTTCCTGCATAAATTGCATTTGTTCAATCATTAATGTTAATTATAAGAATTATATTAAGCCATTTGTTTTTGCATATTATTAATTTTTGATATTATTGCACCAATAATATATTAAAACTTATAGTATAATAAGACGAAATGGTGAATACTTAAAATTTGATATATTTAAATGTAACCAGGGTAAAAGTAAAAATAATACTGAATATATAAACAGAGACATCCATTGCAAATACATAAAGATTGCCGTGTGTCCCTTTAATATATAGCAAACTACTTCGATTTTCATAGAAATTCAAAGTAAATGAATCCATCTTTTCAATAATGATAAGGCCTTATTACTTCCCTTTATATAATTGGTACAGAACTAATGAGATATTGTTTTTGTACTGTGTCAGCATAATTTATAAAAATAAAGTTTAATTGTTATATATGTAGTTTGGAAGTTGTATAAGCAAAGAAAATAGACACATTTTAAAATTGCAATAATATTTATGTAACTGTTGTAAAGTTGCGTTAATCTTAAATAAGATTTTATTCAATATATTATTGTCTAGCTTAAATCGATCAAACTTTACTGCTGAATATTTAATCTCTATTCATCAGGCAAATTTATGGGGTTCTGTATTCCGATACAGGATCGACCAACTAAACAGTGGCATTATACAATTTGCAGTTATATGGTTGACTGTCCCATAGATCTACATAGACATATATACTGAAAGGAAAAAGAAACGCAGGGTACGTATTTCCGCTATAAATTGCATATTATATTCCAAGGATTCATTTTGTCATTTTTTGTTCATGCTCATTAAAGGTCTTCATCATGACCCCTGCATTGTTTCAGGTGCCATCTCTCTCACATCACTAAGAGCAGTGGCAGAAAAACAATAAACGTGGCTCCAGCGTAAATGGAGTTTTTACGATAGAATTTGCAGCAACTCTGCAGTTCAGGGTGAGAAGGTTCTAGGTCCATTTTCCATATTTTATCTCGATGTACATGGAAGATGAGCCTGGCATGTTCATGCCTGTTAGGCGCCATATAACCTGTAATGTATTGGTGCGCCTTAAAACCCCAATTAAATTCAATATATTCCAAGGAAATCCCAAGATGTAAAAAAAAAAGTGCAGTTAGTTATAGAAAGGACACAACTGTGATGTTGTAGACGTTTTAATCACAGTACACGTTGTAACAAGAAATTCATAAATGCTGAAGTTCCTCTTCGAAAAATTGAGCCAGTTCAGTACTGTATTTAATATTAAGTGATTGCAACATTTAAAGCCTGAGTTTGCTCACCTGCTTGAGCCAAATGCACATTCTGACGATAATGAAACTTTAAAGGGGTAACCATTGGTGTGTTCAGTGCTGTTTAAACCTTCTTTCTAAAAGGACAGGCCTAATGTCGCCCTGTACCGTTCAATTAGCAGTAGCATATTAAACATACAATATATAGCGGAAATACGCACCCTGCGTTTCTTTTTCCTTTCAGTATTTATCCATGACTGTCCTTATGTTGAGAAAACTCGAACTATCAAATCAAATAGTCTGCATTAAGTCCCATTTGAATTATTGTCTTCAGACATGAGCAGAGCTATTCAGAAAAAGACAGTTAAACATTTTTTAGGATTTTTATGATGTTGATTATGATTGCAAAAAACTAGCTATAATTAACCACTGAGACAGCAGCCAAACTAGCAGTCTTGAAGCGCAATTGGTATCAATACAGCAGAAACCCTGAGTGATATTGATTTGGAACCTTTACCAAAATGACTGCCACGACATGTAGTTGGTCGTAACCAAAGTTCATTTTCATTGGATGTCGAACATGGCTGCCAGTGGCCATGAGTTATATAGGAAAAACTTGTGGCGACTACTCCTCTGAGACTACTTGATGGAATTTCATGAAACTTGGCACGAATGTTGCTCTTGATCTCTAGTTGATCCTAGCAAAATTTCAGGTCGGCCGGAAATTATGATGGCCGCTACAGCTAAAATAGATTTTAAAAAAAGAGAAGTTTTTAGCGACTACTTCTTGAAAACTATAAGCGATATTGATAAGGGACCTTTTCTAAAATGATCCGCATGACATGGTGTTGATCCTTGTCGAAAAGCGGTCATCTTTGTTTACAAAGAGTTCTATAGTAAAAAGTTGTAGCGACTACTCCCCTGAAACTACTTGACAGATTTTCATGAAACTTCACAAGAATGTTGCTCTTGGTGTCTTATTGATCCTAGCAAAATGTTTTACGGAGGGCTGGAGGTGTAAAGTACTGGCTCTGCCTCCACCACAAAAAGAACATATATAACCTTACATGTGTTGAAAATGACGTAAAAACACCATACAAACATCAGATGGCCACCACAGCTAAAAATATATTTTTTTTTTAAAAAGTTTGTAGGGACTACTTCTTTAAAACTATAAGTGATATTGATATAGGACTTTTCTAAAATGATCAGCATGACATGGTGTTGGTCCTTGTCAAAAATTATTTTGATTCGACATTAAACATTGCTGCCAGCGACCATCTTTGTTTACATAGAGTTATATAGTATAGGAATGCTGATCTAGCTATCAAAACCTATCAGTAGAGCTTCAAGGTCATTGACCTCTATTGGTTTTAAAAGAAACTATGTCTTGAAAACAAACACAGTGTAAAAAAGTTTATTCCTAGTACAAATATCCCACAAAGTCATTCGAGTTATTTGTTAATAGTGTTATCAAATTTGAGATGATTTACATGGACCTATGTTAAAGAATAAAGACTTGGTAATGTCCGCTATATATCGTATGTATAATGCAGCTGTTAATCGAACCGTACATGGCTGCATTAGACCTTTCCTTTCGGAAAAAACACTAAAACAACTCAAAGTTTCATTATTGATAGAATTCGCGTTTGGTTCAAGCAAACAAGCAAACTTAGGACGTACACGTTTGCAATCGCTACATTAAATACAGTAATGAAATGGTTCAAATGTTCAAAGTGAAACTTCAACAGTTCTAAATTTCGTGTTACAAAGTGTACTGTGGATTAAAAACTCTAAAACGGCACAGTTTTATCCTTTCCTTAACTAACTGCAACATTTTTTCTTTTTCTACAAAACATTTTCGGATTTCTAAGTAATAGTTATATAGGGAAATAAAATCTTTAAAACATCTTTTCTGAAACTGCAAGAGATAGAGGTCTAATATGTTGCATGTACCATAGCCTCTACTAAACCTGTTAATTTGCCCTGCCCCGGTGGTCACAGTTTTACATAGTCCTATTAAGGGAACATATTGAAACATCTCTTAACTTACCAGACTGTTTTTGTCAGACTCACTTGAACTGTTACTGCTGTAAGTGTCTCCAATGGACACGGTTATCAGGTGAGTGGGGCCATTTTGACTTTCTTGTTTTTAAAAAACGTATTGATTTTCATTGATAAATACATGCCAGTTCTGTCTATTAATTAAAACATAAAGGGCATTTCTTTTGTTATTTCTTTAAAAAATAAAACAAAAAAAATATATTTGCCTACCTACCGACCCTTATTTTTAAAATTAGTGTCGGAAAAGGGCAAACATAAATATGTTTAAGAGTGGCCTTGGTCCTCGCGTTGAGGAACTTACAGGCGATTCAGTACACAGTATGTGTAATTTTCATTACATAATAATTATAGTTTACCAAGAATGATAACTCAAAGGCGATTTAGTACACGCTTTTAAAGTACTTGCGTTTAATATGCGTTTAATATGAAACATTTTTTAAAAATCTAGTTTTGACATGATGTTTCCATCCATTTTGTCAATTTACATATTACATTTTAACATGTTTTAGAAGCAAATTAATTCATTTTGTCCATTAGTGTCATTATATGTGTGGGAATTTTCATTACATAATAATTATAGTTTACCAAGATATGCCGAGTGTTATCAAGACACAATATCTAATATCGATGAAAGTTTATGCTCGTGAAATAAAACAACTTGATAGTATCTTTTAAATTTTGTTTTCGTAACCCTTTCCTACTGTTCCGGTTAAGCAGTTTAAATGTTTTTTAATGGTATTTATTATTGCACACAACTGTGATTCAAACAAAATGTATATAATAAAACGCAGACGTATGACGACGTTTATATCTATATATGGTACACCAGGGTTCATCATAAGTTTAAAATTGTTTAAATGCATTTAATAGATCTATAAATAAAATTTAATTTGTTCTCCCTGGAAAACAGCGTAGTAAGTTTGCTGAAGTTGACGGTTCAACAAAGTAATTGCTGAAATATATGATAAATAAAATAATAAATGTTTACTTTCATATAACACCCTATATTAGGCCCTCGACCCATATCAGCCCTCGAGCGGTGTCTCTGGCCTGGTATAGGGGGCGATATGAAACTACGCATTTATAAGTCTCTATATAATCAATAAGCATGAGTATGTCTATGTGTCAACACTTCAAACTAACCCAGTGTATATACATTTACCAGGTGCGTAGCTACGTGTAGGCCCTGTATATGAACCGGCCTGCACATTTATTTAAAAAATGTTTGTTTGAAATACAGGGTATTGTTTTTCAAATATGCCATCCATTTCTACATGAATAAAGCAACTGAAGTCCGCTCATGGAATTTTTTTTGGGGCCCATTCAGTCGTTCATTTTTGTTTAAAAGTAAAATACACTACTCCCATTCTGATGTGTTCACATTAAAGGTCTCATCATGACCCCTGCATTTTTGCAGGTGCTATCTCGCTAATATCGCTAGAGCAGTGGCAGAAAAGCTATAACGTGGCTCCACAGGCGCGTATCCAGGCATACGCACGTATGCCAATGCGTATAATTCGTCAGCAAAAGTGAAAAAATAAAAGTTCAAAATGCCATATTAACGCTGAAATATAGCTTGAGAACGCATCATTTGCCTCCTAATTTTCAAAACCCCCACCACCGGGAAACCCCTTCCCACACCTACCCCCCAACTCGCAGCGTCGCTGCTCGGTTCGCAGCTACGCTTCTCATATCTGGCGTACATTTCAAATGCTCCAGCTACGCCCCTGCTCCAGCGTAAATAGAGTGTCTACAATAGAATTTGCAGCAACTCTGCAGTTCAGAGTGAGAAAGTTCTAGGCCCGTTCTCCATATTTTATCTCGATGTACATGGAGGATGAGCCTTGCATGTTCATTCCTGTTAGGCGCCATATAACCTTTCATGTGTTGGTTCGCCTTAAAATCCCAATTCAATACGCTGGGGTGATAATTCATGTAAAGCCCTGGTTCACGTCTGTCGCCTAAGTGTACACGACACTTTTTTTCCGAAACTTGATTTAAAATGAATGCCATTGAATTTGAAATTGTCGAATTAAAAAATAAGTAGTCATACGTGGTTATTTCATCTACCGATAATGGTTCTATAGCCAACAATCTGGCGCGAAAACAGGATGGAAGCAACAAATGAAACGCAGACGACAACCATACGCGTGACAAATCGTATACAATCGTGACTAATCACTAATTTCCGTATCACTCCATAGAAAGAGTCATTCGGTTATTTCCGTGATATGACATTGTTTCCCCTTTATGTCACCCGTGTGATAAAGGCAACTAAATCCTGGTTGATATGACCCAACTAGGTCTATGGCGTGTCGTATATTCGTAAACAACGTATTTATAGGCAAGTATGTGACACAAGTGTAATCTTATTTATGCTGGTGAATTCTTAAGCGATTAGATTGAAACAAGAGACGAAGGCATATAATTTGATTTAAAAAGATGCATTTGTTACTGTCAACTAACGTGCTTAAAATCCTGTAGAACTCGCCATTATATCTGTTTAATTTTTTATATATATATATTGTCAGTTCCGTTTTACTGTGTATATTCATTGTTTATAAATACGCCACTGAGGAAGGCCGCAAGGCCGAAAGCTACGGCATAAATATAATTGCTAGAGTTTTTATTTATACAATACTACAGAGATTTTAACGAGTATAAAGTGGAATATGAACTATGATATAAATGAAGTTGAGAACTTAGAAGTGCGTCAGATATTACAGACAGCATCATTCTCACTGATGAAAGATGGTATTAGCGTTTGTAATAGGATTATTAGTGATACAAAACAATTGAAGGAAGAGCAATTTGATGTACTTAGAAAAACGGTTCCTTCACGGGTTTTTCAAGGAAAGATTAGGGAAATCAAAACGGTGAATTTGAAAGCGCAAGTCAATCTTCTAAGAACTAAGATAAAGAAATTGCGCGCTATGAAATATGATTCAAGTTCGAGAATGGTTGAACCAGAGGTCCGCCATATTGATAAGGATGAACCAGAGGTCCGCCATATTGATAAGGTTGGCAATTGTTTTTTCAGATGCGTTGCTTTAGAAATGCTTGGAGATGTCTCTCGTCACATGGAAGTGAGACAGAATGTTGTCCAACACATGGTAAAAAACGAACATGTATATTCAC